>VDFB02350954.1:0-35357 GCA_007258455.2 Sequoia sempervirens | reverse complement strand
TATGGTCAAATTTTGGTTTTCTATTTTGTTTTAATGTGTTTGATCTAATAAGGTCATTTATGACTATTTGGGATCATTATAATCCATTTTAGAATGTTATAGATCCATTGGTCAAAAGTTGTAAACATTTGCAAAAAAGATGTAAAAGTTGTCAAAAGTGCATTAAAGTTGCAACTTTGATTAATAAGTTAGTTGTGGGTGGTTGATAATTGGAAAATGATTTGGAAAGCATAAATACATGTTGTAAACACAAAACCCAAGGTTGGGAAGGTTGGAAGGAGATTGGAATGAAGGAATTTCAATTTTTGCACTCTAAAAACTATATTTTTCTTACAAATCTAACTGTTCTTTTCATTTGTATAGACTATAAATTGAATTTAATGACCTGAACTTTATTGGAGATGATAGAGGATTGAATCACCTTCCAAATTCAATTGTTTTGGTAGATTTTCATCCACGTTTGAATAAGTTACAAGCATTTTTGTAAAAATTTCCTAAAACCCTTCCTAAGGTTTGCAATCACATAGAAAATGTCATAACTTTTGTTTTATCCATTGAAAAAGGCTGGAATTTGGAATGAAAGTGTGCATTGATGTTTGTAACAATCCCACAAAGTTTCAGATCATAATGTGCACATGTGAATGAGATCTCTTCACCAGTCTGCTTTCACAGTCATAAAAATCCCTTAAATGGTGACTGTCTATTGAAGCCCTCATTTAATCTCGTGTATTTGGGTTGGATGAATATTGTGTCATGTTGTAAAGGCCTACCATGGTCTAGAGATAGTTCGAACTTGCATTTTTGTGTAGTTTCAGTCATTTGTTTGTGTGCATTAAAGTGCAGTGAGTTTATAGTCACAATGGCAGCCAGGGTCAAATTAGTGTGGATTGGGAACCATGCCAAGTTGGTGTAAGGGATTGAAGTAATAGGTTGAATGGGCTAAATAATTCATTCCCTATGTTTTTTATATTCAAATTATGTCATTTCCTTGATATTGAGGATTACAAGTACTAAATGAATGTTGCTTTCCTAGAGTGTTGGTTCCTTGGTTGAAGACCTTGAAGTCTGTTAAGAAGTATTGTGTCTAGTACTCCTACTTCTCGCATTAGTATGAAAGCTAGAAACATAAGTAGCATAATCAAAACCAAGTTTTTTCAATGAATTGTAGACAAACTGAATGTCCTTCATATCAATACCACATACTTTACATTGCTCCCTTAGATCATTAACCCTAGTGATGCAGTCTTGGATGTTGTCAAAGTTCTTAAGATCAAGGATTATTAATTCATTATCAAGTTGATAACCTCTAACTTCATCTATAGAACTACATAATGTTTTCTATTTGTCCTAAGCCTCATGAGAATTCTTGCATGATTCAATTTGGAACAACAAATCTTGAGAAACTAGTTTACGAAGACATCAAAGAGCTTTGATATGTTCAATCATCCATTTAATCTTTTTCTCATCATCTGTAGGTTCAGGTACCTTATTTTCAACATATAGAGAGTGAATGTCATTCATTAGTATACTCCAAGCATGTTGGTGCCATGCTGAATAGTTGTATGATGCTAGCAAAGGAACCTTAGAATGATCCATGAAAATGAAAGAACACAAGCAAACAGATCAAAACAATGCACCAAGACACCGCCCAACCAATCAATCGATAATCCCCCAAATAGTATGTGTGGCACTTGGTATGTAGTGCAATTACAATGCCAGAAATGAGTTCTAGATTTACAATGCCAAGATGGATCAAAGATGGAAAAATTACAACAATATCTCATAAAAACTGAAGGTAACCTCTCCCAATATGATCTATACTAAAAATGAAGTATTCCCAAGTGGACAAAATTTCTTCAAAATGCAGTATGTCCAAAGAATAAACCAGAATGCAAAATTGCACAAATCTGAATAAAAAGTACCTAGAGTAAATTTGGAAAAATGTATGGATAGAAATGTAGAGCTCCTCATTACCTTTCCATTTCCGCAAGAATCACAAAAATCAGAGATTGTGGCAAAAATTTATGAGCCTGGGAGTCCAAAAGAGAAAATATGACTTCAACCAGCAATTAAATTCACCTGAGGCAAAATCTGAAAAAATTGCATGCACCATTGTTAAGTGCTCAGAACCAGTTTTTCGTTGATATCTCATTTGCCTATAGGGAAAAAAGTTGCAGCACTGGGTATTTTGATAACTATTTTTGCAAGATTTTCTCACTATCTACAAAATCTAACAGATACCCATATGGTATTTTGTGATTTTGAACAAAATCTACAAATATTTTTTCTCAAAAATACACCAAGAAAAAGATATTGGCCTTTCCAGACTCAACGATGAGGTCCATTTTTCCCCAATGCGCACTCTACGAAAGCTTGACTTCGAATCACCCTTAGATCTAAAATGGGATTTTGCAAAACTAAAGCTCTGATACCATGTAGGAGCTGATAGATAGCTCTGATACTATGTTAGTCACTCAAGGACTCAAACCTACAGGATCATTTGTAAAAAACAACCTTCTACAAGAGGGAAAATCAAGAACATAAAATTGCAACAATGGATGCAAGATGTGGCTAATATGCAATACTCAAGATTGCAATGATAAATTAGACTTACACAACTAAAAAATATCTCAGTTGAGTGAACTTAGTTAGTTCCAATGTACATATGAAGCCTTGCTTATATAGGCAAGGGTGATGGTGCACCGACATTAAATGACTATGTCATAATTAAATGGCATGAGTTAATATTAAATAACCTAGAACACATACACTAAATAAAAGCCATCTAGATAAGTGAAAACTAATGCTTAACTAGAAAGATTCCCCCAACTTAATGCTAAATAGAAAAATATCCTCCTAGGACCTAAGTGGACTCAATAATGTAAATAGGACCTAGATGATACTAGATAGGAAAAATACCTATTTACACCAATCATCAAGTTTTCGTGGTGTGCATTAGCATGTGAATGCATACAAAGTTAAAATAGGTCTTGTTTATCTCTTGGCTTGGACTGTATTGAATTTCCCTTTTCCACGAATGTTTTGGAGCCTACTCTTTTTGGTCATTGCACGTTTCATGTTTATATGTTTTAGTATGGACAACAAGGAGAAACTTTTTAATACTTGCAGAAGGTATAAATGAAAGATCAAGTGTGTGTTCAAGGTGTACAAGTGATGTGTTGTGTGTTCAATGTGAATGTTGAAGGCAGTGAGCCAAAGGAAAAAGTGTAGAAGTGGATGCTGGAGGCAATGAGCCAAATACACAAGTGTAGAAGTGAATGCTAGAGGAAGTGAGCCAAAGGAAAAAGTGTAGAAGTGATTGTTGGAGGTAATGAGCTAAAATCAGAAGTGAATTGTTTTAGGCAATGAGCTGAAAGCTGAAGTGAATTGTTGAAGGCAGTGAGCCAGAGGTAATATAAGTGTTGAAGTATTTCAGTAGTGTGCTGAGGTTGTAAAACTCTATTGTAAGTGTTGTATTGTACATGGATTTGTAAAATTCCATAAAAACTATTGTAAAAATTTGTTTCATTTGTGAGGTTGGATTTGGATAGTAGCTCCAAGTAGCTTTCTCACCCTAGTTTTTACCTTGTAGGGTTTTTCATGTAAATCTAGTGTTGTGGACGTGTGTTTGTGTTTTGGATGCTTTATCTAATTAAGATAGTAACAACTTTTGATTGATAAGTTTGAATTGAAGTAATTTGAGGGATATATTGATTCAACCCCTCTCAATATATCTATGTGTTCTAACACACCTTGTCGTACTTGTTGAAAATTCTTTCTAATGATTGCAATGACCTAGATTGTATAATTCCTAAACACAATTAAGTTTTTTCCTACATACATTGATAAATACTGGTCACATTTAGGATTGCTAGCCTTGGTAATTAGTAAATTCAAAATTTTGAAATAAATGATAGGAATGTGCTTGTAATCTATTTGTATGGCCATGCTAGAGATTTGTATGGGTTTCAAAACCTATGTTAGCTCTTGATGATATTTTCCTAACCTTGTTAGAGCTTGACAAGAAACTTTGAAAAAAAGAGAAAAGCATCAAGGTTTGGTGGAGGTTTAATAATTACCTTTGGTTCCTAAATATGGTTCAATTGCTTATAGGTTTCATTAAAAATCAAGAGAATAGAACAAAAAATTGGCTAGAAGTGAGCAAGCACTAGTGAGTTGAGAATGTTATAAAACCTATGCCGACTCTCAACGAGGTTTTAGTAACCTTGTCACAAACTGATGGTTTTTTTTTATATAAATTTTAAGGTAAAAGGGAAGGGATTCTTTGTTTGTTCATTAGGAGTTCAAGTGGTTTTAGAGCCACTGTTGAGGGCTAAAGGTTATTTTAAAACCATTACTATTTACAAATAAAAAGTAAAGATAGTGGAAGTTGTTGTTTTGTTGGAGCTTTGGTGTGGTTTGGGAACTGCCTTAAG
The DNA here is from genome assembly GCA_007258455.2 of Sequoia sempervirens. Classification (NCBI taxonomy): domain Eukaryota; kingdom Viridiplantae; phylum Streptophyta; class Pinopsida; order Cupressales; family Cupressaceae; genus Sequoia; species Sequoia sempervirens. Next base: position 30,921 of record VDFB02350954.1, on the reverse strand, counting down.
TTCCCAACATGTAATAGATTCTTTATGGGGTGAGAAGTTCCAAAATGTTCAAGGGTAAAAGTACAAACCTGTGTCACATTTTTATAAAGGAATCAACTAGTACAAATAAATTTGTTAACTTCGACCTTATAAAAAGGGTCTTTATGTGTTGAATTTCAAAATGATGTAAACTAATGAAATATAGAACTCTTGATGAAGTTTATGCTTGTAATTTAAAAAAAAAAAATGATAATTTTTCAAATTTAAGAGAAGATTTTGAATTTGCTAAAAATATCAAGAAAAAGTGATGTCGACTTGAAGTCACAAAAAATAAATTTTATTTTCCCCTAAATTATTTCCCAAATAGACAACTTCAATATCTAGTGCATGAAAACAATATTAAATTTTGATGTATATTTTATTCATAATAACATTTCAAAGTCAAACTTACTAGAATTTGATAGTTTTTGATTGACGTTAATTTTTTTCTATTTATTTTATCATTTTAAAAAAAAATTATACCCTTTTGGAGAGGATTCTAGATTCTATAGTGCACAATATACTTTTCAAAATATTTTAATATTTTTTTAAATTTTTAATCAACCTCATTTTTTATTATAACAACCTACTTACAATATTTAAAAATAAATATAAAACTAATCAAAATATCAAACAAAAAATTATATTTTGATTTTCAACTTTGAACTCTACAAAAGGGCATTTTTAGTTTTTTGAAAAAAATTATTTTGAATTAATATTCAATTCAAGTGGAAAGTTTTAGAAAATTCTAAAAAAGGATGAGGTGGCTGTCAACAAGGATGCCACATAGCTGGTTTTAGTCAAGACGTTTTCGGTCATAAATGTTTCAGTCAAAATAGTTTGATTGAAACTTATTTGATCAATACGCCGAGTTGAAAACATTGAAGTTTCGAACGAACCTTGATCGAAAATATTTTGAAAATTTGATTTAACCGGTTCATTGACTCCACCGGAGACATGATTGAGATTGCTGACTTCCATTTTGTTTCGAACATGACGACCTCTTCGACTTCTCCGGACCCTCTTCTTTCTCTCCCTTGATCTCTCTCTCCCTTTGATTCTTCCTCGATCTCCTCCTTCTTCCTCTATATCTCTCCCTCTCTCTCCCTCTCTCCCTTCTCTCTCTCTCTCTCTCAATATCACATTTAAACCTAGATATACAAAGGCTAAGTGCATATGTACTAATATCCATTATTCCTCACTTTATTGACAACTCACAAAAGAAAATTTAGGCTAAACTAGGTTTCATTTAAATAGAACTAGCTTAGGTTTAGTTTTTGGAATTTACATGCACCTTCCTAAATTAGTTTCTAGCATATTTTTTGTATGCTTCTATCTTTTAGTGTGTAGAAACAGTAATTTTTAGAGAATAACTTTCATTTTAGACAATCCTCAGATGACAACATGCAACATAGGACACCAACATAGAAAATTTTGATGAAAATGTGAGTGCAAATTAGTATCCAAGATAATGATGTGAGGCCCCACCTATTGTTGAGCATTCCAACATTTCTTTTATATTTATATATATGTTAAACGTCTTTTAGTGGAATTCTAAGAATAACATATTTGATTTAGTTGTAGACATATTCTTCAGTTATGAAAGCATTATTCGTGTGTTAAATGATATCCTCAATTGAGTTTGCAATTATCAAAATTATTTTCCTTTAAAGATAAAATAAAACAATTTAGTGATGGGCTATTTACAATGAAGATTAAGTTTCTAAAATTAAATTAACTTCATTTGTGCAATCCAAATGTGTGGTGGAATACCAAGTGTCTTATTCATACTGATCAAGATAACAATTTGAAGAAATCACTTGTAGGCATAAATCTTACTATGGATAACATTGAAAGAAAAAACATGTGTCCCTCATAAAACATATATGTGTAAATATTTATAAGAATAGTGTGCGTACAATATATAGTATCTCAAGTAACCAAAATCCAATTATTCAACCTATTGTCCAACATTTAACAAATATCCTATTCACTTAAAATTATATTAAGTTCATATTTATTTTATCTTCTTTATATATATCACTCCATTTTGTATTTATATCTCCATTCCTAGAAGCATGCAAAGATCGATAATATGCATTTGTATGTCAGCTTGAAAAAAAAAACCTATTATTTATAAGCATATCAATATCCTTAGATATATAATTAAATCCAACCTTTCAAACTCCATAGGTGCAATGAAATACTCGTGGCCCTCATTTCATGAACAATATATTTATATAATAAAATTCCTAAGCCACCATTTGATTCACTCAATAGAGAGGGATATTAATCAAGCTAATATTGCAATATTTCATTTAAAAGAATATAACATATTTGTACTGTAGCATACCAATGGAGGAGAATTATATTGTATCAAAAACACAAAGCACTAATACTTAAGATCATGCTTTAAGCACTTATAGTTCATATATAAGACATAAGCATAGTAAAGTGATTACTAGGGGTCTCATAGAATGCAAAGATTGTAATTATGCTCAAAATGAATCCCATGGAAGGCTTTTAAAACATCCATGCAAGAAAAATAAGTTAGTAGGCGTAAGAGCCATTACTCCACAACATTGGGCAACATCATCCTTGTCTAGCTCAATAGGAAGGTTGCAATTTCAAAGAGGCAATGCATTTATAACAAAGGGCTAAATTAGGAACATAATTAACATGGACAAAAAGATTATAGGATCGATGTATTTACAACCTAGGTGTTACCTATTATGAGCTTGGTGATAGAAGCATTAATGGTGAGATATCGTGGGCAGGAAGGCATTAATGGAGGTGGTGGGATGAGTCAAGGAGAGGGTGTTTGTGCCATTAAGAGTGCATGACATCCCTTCGTATGGGGCAGGATTTTGTTAGGAAATTGTCAGCTGCAGAGGACAACAAAATCTCCATCATCAAACCTAAAGCATCACTAGTACATCAAATTCAATTTTGAATTCAAAGAGATGGATTCGATAGCTAAAAAGAAAAGGGAGGTACTCCTATTATTGGAAGCGAAGCATTTGATACATGGAAAAATTTAGTGGTGAATCTTCATCAATTGGTGAATTTTAGATATCGACCAAGTTGAAATTGGTGAATTAATCACACCCAACAAGGTGGCCAAATTGCATGGATTTTATGAATTATCGGTCCAATGCATGTCCATTCACCGTCGATTTTTTTATGAGGAATATTTAAGTAATAAATTCGCTATAACAAACTATGCGTTTCAAATGGACCAATTAATATTTTCGCCTAGAATCCCGGAAGCATGTAATAAAACACCTACATATTCGCCAATACTATTAAAACAACATTATGTATCAGGATCCATTTCACCAATTAAAATTTACAAATAGCTTCTTGTGAGGACCCATTTGACCAATTAAAATTTATAAATAGTTGCTTATGAGGACCCATTTCACCAATAACATTAAAAAATAATTACACTTGAGGACACATTTCACCAATTGTCGTGACACTTCCATGCTAATCATAGGGCCATAATTGCCTTAAAAATTACAATGTATCATTGTATAATCACGCAAGATTTGCAAAAAAATTAATATACCACTTAAAAATATCGTGGAATTTTCCAAATATGGATTCATATAAATAAAATAAACTACCATTTATTCTTACACATTTTGTTCAGTTCTGAAATTGTGAGCTCTTGATTCAGAAGTTGGACTTGGAACCTTGAAGTTGATCATAGGAAAGTTACAAAATTACAACACAAACATTCCTGCATTAATGAATAACAAGTCAGTGAAAACCTAAACTTAAAGGTGAGTGATCATTTCTTCATAGTGTTATAATATTTCTTTATCTCTTTTCCATTCTTGCTTCAATCTTAAAGATGATATTGAGTAGGGAATGTGATCTATATTCTTTGTCCTTCTTAAACAAGAAGAATTTTTTTTCCATCTTTAATTCAAAATGAGAGATCAATACATGTCGAGTAGGAAGTGCAACAAGGGTAAGACTCATTAGGGTGGTGAAGGGATCGAGAGGCTATCAAAATACCCAAAATGTAGAGTTACCATACAGTCTTACTTTGGAATTGGAAATGCTTCTGATCCATTAGATCAAGATGGAGCTACATCATCAAATCTTCCACCAAATATTAATGAAGAAGGCATTCACAATACCTCACCGCCATCGGAAGGTCAAGGTGAGATTTTCATTGAGTTAAATGAGTCATAGAAATACCACAAAAGATGTTCCAAGGGATACCCTCGTTAGCCAGAATGAGATAATTGACTTGGATGATGTTGGTAGCAAAAAAAGAAAAGGAAAATCAAAAGTGGGGTGCGAGTGGAAAATGACAAGGAATTTTTAGTTTGGTTGGTTGTCAAAGTACCCATTCATTGTACCAGTGGAGAAAGAAAACAAAGATGAAACTGCAATAGAATGCATGTGTATGATTTGTAGTTGGAAATGTAAAAGAGACAAGAAGTTGTAGCTCAAGCTTGACACTATAGAAAAGCATATCGGTAAAGTTTATGAAAAACAAATCATAAAAAAAAAGGAACAATCAGTCGTACAATGGAAATCAAAGGAAGAATGTCTTCATGTTAAGTATGCCACGAAATATGAAGAGCATAAGCAAAGAATGTCAAAGCTTGCTGCATGTCGAGGTAAACTGTTCAAAAGAGTGTTGTTTTTCATATTTTTTTCCAGAGGGTGTCCTATGATAGACTACCTAGGATATTTTAATTTATTATCTTTTTTGGGTTTCCTCACTTTCCTAGCTCACATTGGCCAGTAAACGCTGGATGGGAATGGGAAAACTATCTTGATGCAGTGGAAAATCAAGATTTAAAGGAGAAAGTAAAAGAGTCAAACTTCATTACATTATCTTTAGATGAAGTTACTGCAGTAGATAATACTTCTCGGGTCTGTATGCACGTGTATACTGTAAAACAAAATGTCTGCCAAGCTCATCTTCTCTGTGTTCATAGAATGAAGGATAGTTCAACATCGCAAAATCTATTTGAACTAGTCAAGAAATCTTTGAATGAAATTGCAGGTATGGATGACTTGATAATTGCCAAAAAGTTGGTGTGTGTAGGAGCTGATAGAGCTGCAGTGATGAAAGGTCATAGGAGTGGTGTTTGCACAAAGTTACAAACTACTTGTGCACCATACATGCTTGGAATTCACTGCATGTCCCACAAAATGAATTTAGTATTCAAAATTGTAAGCAAGTTTCCTATAGTATCAAAAGTTGAAAATATAGTCCAGGAACTCTACGCATACTTCTACCAAAGTCCCAAATGTTTCATAGAATTTCAAAATTTTGCTGAGGGAATAACAACAGGAAATAAGATTCTCAAGGATGTTGATACCAAATGAATCTCCTTGTACAGACAAGCGCAACGAGTTCTTTAGAATATCAATCCTTGATTGGAGTAATGTACGAGCATCACAACACAGTAGACAAAACTCTTGACCTCTTACATAGGTTAAGCGATATAGAGACATTCTTGACTTTAGCTAGTCTTCTCCCCATGTTGGATGAAATGAACAATCTTGTGAAGAATGCCCAAGAAAAAACTATGTATATTTATGAATATTCCAAACTACGTAGACATACATGCATGGCCCTCGATCATCTATATCTAAATATAACTTCTGAAAGCCCAAATTATTTCATCTGGCAGAAAATTATTGATTTGAATAAGCCAGATAATTATTTATAGTTTAATGCAAGCAAGAACTTATGTATCTGTGTACGTGGATTTGAGATACCAATGTACCATTGTATGACAACTAGGTGCTCTATCAGAGAAGTACCTGTTAGAAAGGAAGATTTTAATGACATTGTTAAATCTCCTAGTGGTAATTTGAAGGAAATTGTAAAATGTCTTTCCAAAAAGATTTATGATAGATTCCCTTGACAAGAAATACTTGAAGCCATGGGTATTGTGTATCCTCAATTTTGGGTACACAGTCACCGAGATAGTGCAACCTATTTTCATGATAAAGTAAATATATTGATTGAACACTTTTTGAAAAGTGTAAAATACAATGAGAAAACAATAGAACCTGAATTCTAAATGCAGATAAGCTTAGAAAACAATGTAAGAGTTTTAGAAGAAGTATAATGGACTAGTTTGATTCCATGGGCATGGAGAAGTCCTTTGAACCGGGATCAATAGCAAAGGCTTGGAAAAAATTAGGTCAGAGTGAAATATTGTGTGGTTTGATATCAAAATATTTCAAACTTGCTGATTTATGTCAAGCAATGATATTGGGGTCGGTGGAGGATAAGAGAGTTTTTAGTTCATTGACATTTTTGAAATCAAAGTTAAGAAACAAACTAGACAAGAATTTGGAAAATTGCTTGGGGATGAAAGGAACTATGTATAATGTCATTTTTCTTTGAAAGGGCACTCACAATCTGGAGGTCCATATGTGAAAGAAGAGGGTTGTGCAACACTCCAATTCCAAATGTTAGTACTGGTGGCATTGGCAGTGGCAATGGGACAAATGACAGTGACACAATGAATGTTGAATTTGAGATGCAAGCTGAAGAAAATGAAGACGAGACTCAAAATCAAGATGAATCTTTTACTTTATCTCAAGTTGAATGTCAGTTTCAGGACCCTGACTCCATTTGGGAAATGGAAGTGAATTAGCAACTTTTAGGTATTTATACTGCACTTCATGAATCATTTTCCAAACTGTAGTTGATGATATTTTATATTGTATTCCATGAAATTGTGAATCATTGCACTTCATGATATTTTATTTTATATTGCACTTCATCAATCATATTCCAAACTGTAGTTGATATTTTATATTGTATTCCATGATAATGAATTTGATATGTCATTTTGCATCATTTTTAAAGAGCAACACTTATCACACTACTTATAAATTCCTATTGCATTGCCATTCACACAATCTTTGATAAATAACTAAAAGGAATATTAATCCATTCCTTGAATAGAAGCTAACAATTCAACATCCATAACATAAGCACATGATGTGATATGACAACTTATAAATAACTGTTGATTATTTTGAGTAAGAAGATAGTGAATACAATACTGGAGAGCAAGATAGGTTGATACTATATTCAAAATTAAAGAAATACACTTAAGTATTTGAGTCATCTTTTGTTATTACAAAGAAAAAATACAACATTTCCTATATGTGCTATCAAATAGCTTACAGTAGGAATCCCAAAAGATGCTTAAATCTAGTTATCTTTCTGATCTGGGTGTTCTATTGATTTGGAATGTGTCATAAGGCTTAGGGTTCTAGTCGTTCTTATGTTCTAGGGTTTACCATTTATGTGTGTTCTAAACCCTAGTCTCAAAAACCCTAGGTGTATTTTCCTTTTACCTACATTCTAATTCAAAGTTGACCGGGTTTTACCTGTTCCTGGTCTCTTAAGTCATATCTTATGCCTTTGAGTCCATTCACTCACTGGCCCCTTGAGCCTAGTCTTTTGGTTTCTGCCTGAAGAATCCTTATAAATCTTTCCTTGTCTTATGCAAGTCATAAAATTCTTTAATTCTTGCTCTTTCCCTATGTTTGGGTTTTAATGTTCGCTCAATATTGTTCATATTATAAACCTAGGCAGGTGGCCCCTTTTAAGTCATGTAATAAGTGCACGTGCTTATTAAAATCCTTTGTTATGCTTGGCGGGTCCCATTGATTGCTTTCTATTGGTTTCCCTCCATCTTGCAGAATTAAAATAATCAAATCATGACCACTCCCAGTGCCCCCATTGGGTTTTATTTCCCATTAAAATAATCTCACGTGTTGGCGGGCAAGCACCACGCGTCCTATGCAGTAGCGAGGCCCAACATAACCCAGTCAACAATAGGTTTTAATAAATCAATAGTGGATAGAAAATGAGGTGGTTGCATCTAACCATTCCCTATTCCCCCGCACTATTTTAATCTGCATTAAAATAATACCATGGGCTAGTGAGCATATGACACCTATCCTTTTGTCAGTGAGACCTATTGGGCTACAATGACAATATACACTCCATTTGATTGAGATCGACAGTTGAGAAAGGGTGACTTGGTTGAATCTGAACCCTTTCCCACTAGCCCGTGGGGACCCACCTCTATCTCTCGTCTCTCAACGGGGAAGTAGGAGAGTGCCACGTGGAGAGATCAGAGCGGTTGAAAGAACATTATAAAGGATGAAATATTAATGAAATATTTCAGCGTAGGGGTATGGATGGTAAATTCTGCACTACTAAAGGGAATTTTAAGCACGTGTTACAAAAGTAAACAAGATATTTTAATCTTTCCCATCCATTGTGTCTGAAGGTTATGTGCACGAGAAATTAGTCTCATGGTAAGCACGCATATGTTGAAGGTTTTAGATAAAATATGAGCCCTTCCCCACCTCCCTACTACTCAAAGTTGTACACGAGTTAAGACCAACGTGGAAGAGGGGAAGTCGACATGTGAAATTTTCCTCAACGCTTAAGAAGTGGTGGAGCTTGCGGATGACTTGGAGGATGGTTCCACGCGACCATTTAAAAGTTTTCATCAAGCCATCTCATTGTGCAATCAATGATTAGTATTCAAAGTTGAGATTAAAGGTGAATGAGTTGTTCTGGTTTGCGTGAGCAAACCATAATGGCAGACAAGACACAAAGCTACCAAATTAGAAGGTTTTAAAGCCATTAAAACTCATTTTAAAGCATAATTGAAGATTGTTAAAGGAATTTTTTGCATTCAAGGAGTTTGTGCTATGATTTTCAAGCTTGTTCAACGACAAAATTAGGGTTTTTCAGTAGTTTTCAAACCAGTAAGTAAAATCACTTCATTGCTTCTAAAATTTCTTAGAACTTGTCTAATTGTGCTCGCTCAATCATTTTGTCATTAGGGTTCTCTTGTTTATGCCTTTCTTCTAAGGTTTGACGTAAATTCAAAGCAATTAGCTTGTCTAGTCCTATTATTTTCTAAGTCAAACCCTTGCCTAAGTTGTAAGTTTCTAGTTTGCTAAAAGGAACCCTAGTTTGCAAAAACCCTAGAATCATGGCCCCAAAAGTAAAAGTGTCTCCATCTAAGGAGAAATCCTCTGGTTCAAAACCTATTGTCAGACCTATAGTCCAGGACCTAATTGATCAGTTGAAACCCTCGACTTTTGAAAAACCTAAAGGTGAATTATTGTTCTGAGGGAAACAAATTGTAGAAGGACTAATAGACATGAAAAGTGTTATCAAGGATGCCACATTGCTCTATATTGGGTGGAAAATTTTTAGTTACTGGTTGGGAATAGGAATTGTGGCATTCCTATGGGAAACCCATGGAGCTTGGATTTGGGAAAGTTGATAGTCCCAAATGTCTACATGGATGTGGACTTACTGAAGGAAGTGGCTAGAAATTATGATCTAGTCATAAAGACTATGAGGAAATTTGATGGGATGGACATGGTCAAGATAACAAGAGAAGAGATTGAAAAAGTCTTCAAGCTCATTGAGTGGAGTGAGGATATGGTGCCTATTGATGAGAAGACTCTCAGGGCAGAATATGAGAAGGTGAGGCACACTTTTAAAATCTCAATACTACCAAATTATTTTGCATCTATGGATGGTAGAAGGGTAGTCTTGGGTCCATTAGACAAAAAGTCCTACCCAATTAATTATTTTGCGTCCTACTTTCAAAGGAATTTATATTCTATATGCCTAATCATTGGTTATGGCCTAGTTACATGCATTCCCATGGCCTAGATGTACATGGCAACACATATCCAACATCCCACATATTGCACACTATATGATTATGAAGGGTACTTGGCAAAAAGGATTCATGAGGGCCTAGTTGAATTGAATAAGGGTAAAGATGGAGTCAGATTCTTTTGGTACTCATTATTTATGCACACATTATTGTACAAAGGAGCCCCCTATTTTGGTCAGGATATGACATTGGAGTAGAAGAAAGGTAACTTGGAGCTTCCTATTTAATGTTGGACTACATTCCTTGAAAAAGATGATAGAGAATTTGATTATGTCATGTTTGAGAACTTATTTGCCTCCAAGTTGAGGAGAGTGTTGATCATGAACATGCCAAGGATTCCTACAGCCTTGCATGATTTTTTGAGGCCTAAGGAAAGGAGGCCAAATCTAGGTGTTGATCACAATAGGGGGGGTGTTATGCTATATCCTACCTATACTGTTTTGAGAGTTTATGGCACAACTGTCTCACCCCACCTACTGTCCAAGGATGTGCCAGAGAGAATTGGATTTTTAGAGGTGATATAGCAACTTGGGAATCTGGAGAATAATCACTTGAAGGATCAGGGAAAGGGTACATTCTTCCCTTCATACACTTGCTTTTCTGATTTTGTAATGATCAAAGGAGGATGGGACAAAATTAATGACATACTCAAGCCTCTAGGAATGAGAAAAGCAACAACAAGAAACCATGATCCCAAGGGATTCATGGCATGATTGAAAATGAGAATTAGAAGCTCAAAATTTATTCATAATTTATATTTCCCTGAGGATGTGATTAGAAACATTTTTTATTTTCAAAAAAAGGAGGAAAGAAAAGAAAAATGGATTGCTTTTAATAAATTGCAAAAGGAAATAAGGGAAAAGGATCCATAATTCATTGCTCTTGATGAAATTCCAAATGAGATGTAGAGGATAGAATATGTTTTCAAAAACTTTGAAACAATGGTTGGGCACCTACAAGGTGAGAGACTAATTCAAGAGAAGGGAAAGGCCATTGCTATAGAGGAACAAGGTGAGGGGGAAACCCATGTAATGGAAGAATGACCAGCTCACTAGCCCCTTGAGGAAAAGAAAGTCATTGTTTTTAGAAGGAAGAAGAATAAGGTGAAGGGAAAGGATACAACTACTCCCTCTTCTCAACCAAAGAAGCAAAGAAGTCCTTCGCCGGTGCCACAAATTCCACCACCATCTCCCCCTAGGTCAACATGACCTAAATTTATTGATATCGAATCTCCACCAAAACAAGCATCACCACCAAGAGAACCACCTCTGAAGAAGCAAAAGGTTCAATCAACTGGCTTGGTGGATTACGAAGAGGATTCTAAGGAAGAGATCTTAGTAACATAGGAAGAAATGTAACAAGGGATGCCTTCTCCACCCAAGGAGATTATGCCACAACAACTTGGTTTGATATTAAGAAAGGCTAACCTCACTGGCTTAAATAGCCAAAATGATGTTAGAGAAGAAGCATGAACAAAATTTATGGATGATGATTCTTTTGTGAAGTCAAAAGCCTTCATGGAATTTGTTTGGAGGGCAAAGAATAATGAATTTGTAAATAAGGTTGCATAACTAAGGAGCCTCCATCCTAAGCTACCTGATGCAGTCATCCAAGCCTAGGTAATAAACGAAGTGAAAGAGAAATATCAAGAAATAACTACTAAGGAAGGAAATTCATTGGTAAGAAAAAGTAGAATTCTTTTATTGGCTGAATGGGACTTGTCTTCTGCAATTGCATTTGATAGAATAAAGAGATATGATAGACCTCTCTACAATTCATAGGAAGAAGCTACAATTGCACTACAAGGATCTACATTCAGTGAGAAGTGGGACACATTGGCCATCTGGGCCCTTTCCCCCAATACCAATAAGCCATACATTGCAGAGCCTGCTGTAGATTACAAGGGGGATTAATTATAAAAAAAGAGTGTCTGATACTTTAGAAATTGAGCCTTCCATAATGTTAGTCAATGTTGCTTAATTCAAAAAAGAAATAGTGGAGTCGGTAACTGTTGAGAAAGAAAGTTATAGAAAAAATTATAATGATTTATTGGTTGATTATGGAAAGAACCAACAACAAACAATGCATTTACATAGTAAATTGGCATTGTTAAAGGAGAAATTGTAGAATTTGTAGTCAAATGAGCCAAGGGAAACTGATACTGCTTCTCCCTCTACCTCTCAAGAGACAACAACTACTACCACTACATCCCTTATAAGTTCTTCATGGGAAATTGTGCCCTACAACATGGGAAATGTTCCCATTGTTGTGGAGGGACCAAGTACTTCAGATACAACACAAGAAAAAGACATCAGCAAAGAATAACTACTCCAAAAGCTAAAAAAGTATGAAGAAAAGGTCAGCCAACATGATAAAGGCATTCTTGATAGCAACCTGAAGATTGTGGCTGTAGTTTTGGAACATTTGAATAAAGGAGTGGATAAAAGGTTAATTAGCATTCATGCTAATTACTCCTCAATGGTGAATGCAATAAACCATTTTGATATTGACAAGGAGGTAGCTATTCCACTTATAGAGAAATGGATCCCTAGGCTACAAAACTTAAGAATAATGGTTGTGGGAGCCAAGCATGATGTCAATGGACATGAGAAGATTAAACCAACCCTTAGAAATATGATTGGAATCCAAGAGTTCCAAGGAAAGATTGAACCTTTAGAGGCTAATATAAGGGAATTGGTGAAGAGTTTTCATGAGATGAATCATGGCCTAGTACCTAATATGCTAAAGAATGATGGCAATGTCAAGTCCCTACAAGAGTGGAAACAGGAGGCCAATGAGGTGATATCAAATCAAGTGGCCAATATTTGTAAGGAAAATAATATGGGCATGTTAAAGAAGAATATGTATATGCTTGCTCAAGTTGGGGTTGCTTTGGAGGATTTTGATAAGGAAGCAAATAAAGTTGTAACCAAATATGCTCCTTACAGGAAAAAGGTTGATGATATCATTACATTTGATTATTCTATAGAAGAAGAATTTCAAGCCTAGAAAGATAAATATTTGGATGTTCTTGAGGATTGAGTTGCAGTGGTGGGATGGTGAGAAATTTTGGTCTTAAGTCTGCAAATATGGTGAGTAACGGATGGGAGGAGTAAAATGCACAACCTGGAACTAGTACAAATTAGGATTTTGATGAAGTATTGATAAAATAATGTCTTTTGCCCAATTTGAATTTGATGACTATTGTTAAACAGATTGCACCCGAACGCTTGAATATTGAAATTCAACAATCTATTGAAACATTGAAACTAATTCCAGGCTGTGGGTATCCTATAAGGAATTAGACCTCCAAATTCTAGGCTGGTTCCTATTTAATTTTCTAGTTAATAACTGAGTGATTTGCTGGAAAAGGGAGAAAGACTAAATCTAAACTCTGAACTATGCAACTTAACTATGGCGATGCACCAAAGAATTCAATATGCAGACTTAACTCACAGAATGATTACTCACTATTTTCATTCGCACAACTAGATCTAAAAGCTTAAACACTTGAAAGTTTTAAACAGAGGCTTTTAAAGAAACAATCATAGAAGGAAAATATGACTCCCACAACTAGATTGTTCAATTATTGATTAGCACAATGTTTAACTAGTGGATTTAAACTTGGATGCATACAAAAATTCATTAAGGAGAAAGAAATATTTAAAGGTTTCATAAACTACAAACACAATAATCACTTCGATCAATCCTACATGAAAATGATGCTTGAAAACTTGAAGGTGAATTCTAAAAAGATGGTAATGAAAGAAGTCTTTCTACAAAAACACACTAATTGACCTGTAAACTTGCTGTTGTATTAATCTAAAAATAATGCCGAGTTACAAAATAATTTGCTTTTGCAGATTTCAAAAGAGAAAAATAAGAACTGACTGAAAAAGATAAATATTTTCAATATATATAATGAGAATGCACTTCAAAGTGCATGAACAAGCAACTGAAAGTCAATTTCAGTGAGAAAGTGATAATTCCAAAGTGAAATCCGAGCAGAAGCAAAAATCCTTGAAAATAAGGTTCAAACTCATGCAAAAATGAGTGAACTCAATCTCAAATTGGCAGTCATAAAGCATGCAACTGATCTGTAACTCAAACTAAACTGGAGATTCTTGAAAAGGTGGGCTAAAGCATGCAAAACTATCTCATTCTTGTCAATTCACCCATGCACATTGGAACTCCATCTTCACGTCTAAGTCTTTAGTTGAGTCTGATGACGTGTAACTGAAGTAAAATTGTGATTCAACTTTACATAATATCCTTATTTGCATTTTAAGATGATGAATTAATTAAATGATTTATAACACATCATTTAATTAATCCATTTATATTGAGTTATGCAAATACATATGAAGGATAAAGCTAATTTTGAAAGCATATTCTCCATCTCATATATCATACTTAGCTTATTTTTTGAAAATATCTCCATCAATAAAAATCAGCCAACCACCATAGACTATTGAAATAACACTATAATTGACCCCATCAACAATATTGAAATAACACTATGGCATATATTTTTCATCTTCAGCTCTAAGGGTTTATTAGAAAGGTCGACCACACCCCATCATTAGGATCATTGACTTAAAAGTCATGGGCACAGAGAATAAAAAACACAAATGATTTTTTCACTCAAAAGATAGTCAAAAGAAAATCATCGACCCATGAAGAAAAGGAAATAATGAACCCTAAAAATCATTATGTTCTTCTGACTTTGGAGAAGCTTCACGAAGAAGCTGTTGACCGCCGCCATGGAGTAGGGTTTGAAGCTTGAATTCCACCATGAAATGGCTCGAATCTGCACCTTTTGGACATTTTCTGAGCTGAAACTCATGATTTTCACATGGTAAGTTCATTCTTTACTAGTTGAGGTATCTTAACTCCATTATATAGCATTTATGAGGCTTTAAAAGTCACAACTGAGTTCACTATCTGATATATACTTTATCATTTCTTTGTTCTTTGTGTCTTCTTGGCACTCTGTCTGACTCTAGCTGCCATGGAGAACTCTTGAAAGCACGACTTGCACTGGTAAATAGATGCTACGAAAAGATTTTTCTGGAAAACATTGCTCATGGCGGCTTTGGTAAGTCTATTTTTTCCTCATGAATCTTTTCAGCCTCTTTCAGGTCGCCATAATGGATTTTCTTCTGGATATTTGCAAACAAAATCTTGTTTTGTCTTCCATGTAAGCTCGTCTTTCTTCCTATGCTTTTTGTATTATGAAACAGTCTTTTGGCCTTGAGGCCGCGGGCTTAGCATATA
The DNA here is from genome assembly GCA_007258455.2 of Sequoia sempervirens. Taxonomy (NCBI): domain Eukaryota; kingdom Viridiplantae; phylum Streptophyta; class Pinopsida; order Cupressales; family Cupressaceae; genus Sequoia; species Sequoia sempervirens. The sequence continues at coordinate 15,907 of VDFB02350954.1, read as the reverse complement.
GTCTTCTGATTTTATTTTCATTCTGCTCCATATTCCTTTGTAAACTGGCCACGGATGGAAGTTTGATCTGGGTGCTTGGAGTCCATGTAACTGCGGGTATCATTGACCTTTTATGAAAACTCAGTTATGTATTACCTCCATGACTACCTTTGTTTCTGATTTCAAAAGATTTAACATAATCTTTGACTCTATAGGAAGCTTAATGCTCTTTCCTATCAAATATTCACCTGCTCCTCCTTAATTCTATCCTCTTCAAAATCATTATGGCTGAGATAAATTTGTATCTAGACAACACCTCACTGTCCTTTGTTTATATTCTCCTTTTGAATATTGACTATGGTTATTCATTCTTGCACAGTATGTAATCAAAATGATGACTTACTCCAGGAAAATACATCATTTACTGTCTGTCACTCCTTGCATTTGACTTATGTGGGAAGCAATTATTAAAGCAATGAGCTTATGACCACAATTCCTTTCCCTCAAAGATTTTCCATGCTCATGAATTTCTTGGACTGCATCTTAATTAATCTCATACTTGTCCATTGATATCATTTGAAACACTTGATTAAAAATATTTTATATCTTTTTGTGATCTTCATAGCCTTTATTATTTTTGACAATAAGAATCCTTGAAAATGGCTGAAAGTGTTGTCCTTAATACTGCTGTGCATGAAGGCATTTGTCATCACCGTTCTTCTTTCAAATACATTGTTTCCAGCGGTTTCCTGTAAGTTACTTTGATTCCATTGTGATGTTGTTCACATTCTTTTGATCATGACATCCTGAAACTTATGTGTTTGTTTCAGCTGAAGCAATGCATTGTATCAAAACATAATAGTTGTCTTCTGTCTTGCTCTTACATTTAGTTGTAGTAAATGCTTGATAGCTAATTATGCTAATACCCCTTTTTTCATTTCGTGACTTTATATGTTGTCCTTGATACTATTGGACTGCCATCTCTTTTCATGGGCATAAGCTTCCTGTAGCTACTTGATGTCTGATGCTTTCTTTGACGAGCATAAAGTATGGTTTTTTTTGTTCTTTTAATTTTGCCAGCAAAAGCAATTGGGAATGGCACATAGTAATGACAGCCATATCCCTTTATGACGCATCATTGACACAATTATGTCATATATATAACATCATAATACAACATTATTCCTTAAGACTTGAATGGTAAATGATGATTTTGCTGGAGTAAGAACTTCTTAAGTTCAGTCCTAAATTGAATAAGTTCCAACTTGATTTATCATAAGATTGCAACTATGTTGATGTTGTTGTTCTGGACATTATAATGGATGTCAATGTGACTGTGCCCGCACAACTGTAAATGTCTTCCAATACAAATGTGACTGTTTCTTATGATGATAATATAGATTACTCTGCTAGTCCTTCTGCAAGCAATCAAGAATAATGATAACACACAAGATTGAAGTGTCAATGATGGCACTTGACCTTAAGATGTAATAATGCTGTCTTATTATCATGTTGATTGCCCTCCTGAATCTTTGGATGAACTATGTATCTACTTTAGAATATTATGATATGCTGAGCTCAACCCTTGTGGGAGCCCATTTTGCTCCACATATCTGATAAGATGATCACAAACATGATGAACCTGCTTCTGCACATTGAAACAAACATGTTAGCAAAATAAAAGAAGCTAAAAGATTCCATTGAACTATGTTTTATGCCTTTGAACTTTTGTAATCATCTGATGGATGCCTGATCGATTGTATTCTATATTTCTGTTGGTAGCGTAGGTATCTGATAGGATTTGATTCTCATTGCTCTAACAACATTTCCCTCAACTTGCAGGTACGTTGGAGCTTTAACTGGACTTTAGGTTGGAAATGGATCTGGCATCACAACATTCCTCAACTTGTCAACGATTCATCATTCCAGGCAATGACGAATCACTTTCTACCCTATGCTTTCTCTATTTTCAGTTGTATATTTTGCTTTTGCTCATGCACCCTTTATTTGATTGTAAAAATAAAATAAAGTTACTCCCAAGACTTGTGTGGGATTCTGGTTTATACAAAATGAATAAAAGGAATTACTATGCAAATTTTCAATCTTCTGTTTCAAATACTTGCACAATAAAACTGCAATTCAAATGTAAATTGATCTCTATGATAATCAATGAATACTTTAATTAGCAGAACATGAAAAATTTTGTACCTATCAATGATGAATTTGATTCAGCTCTACCTATTTGAGCTCGTAGTGAAAAATAGGTAACAAATTGGCGACCTCTGCGGAGTGTTTGCCTGCTAAACACAATAGACTAGTATATAACTTATCCATTGGGCATGGAGTCCATGTTCTATTCTATTCTAACTCAGAAAACTGTAACTCAGATTTAAAACATGCAAATTGAAAGAAACTACTGCAATTCTGTTGAAGACAAAATCTAAAAAACCAGGTGCAGCAAGTACACTTATTGAAAACATGACAAAACTGAAATGAAACGTGCCAACAGGAAATTATTGAAAGCATTACTAAAACTGAAAACTATCCTACTATGTATAGTTGAAAGCTTGATGCTTAATAACACTGTTTCAAATGAATCCCATTGATAGGGATTAGCAGTACTTCACCATTCAACTTTGAAAGCTGAAGTGCATTATGTTCTTTCTTTCCCATAATGACATACGGGCCATCCCACATGACATCAAACTTCGTATGTTTACCAGGCTTGCTTTTAAGCTCATCCCACTTGAAAACTAAATCACCTTCATTGAAGATCCTTGCTGTTGCTTTCTTATCGAAAGTCTTCTTCATTTGAGAATGATGAATCTGAAGCTTTCTGTAGGCTTCCCTTCTGGTTTCTTCCAACTCTGTTAATTGAGCAAGCCTGACTTGCATTGGCTGCTCCTCAAGTAACTCAAGCTCCTTTATATAACTCAAAGTTGGCAATTCAATTGAAATAGGAAGTTTGGCCTCTTTTCCATAAACCAAAACATAAGGTGAAAATCCTGTTGATCGTTTTGGCTTAACTCTATCAGCCCACAAGGCTAACTTGAGCTTGTCATGCCATGACCTCTGATTATCTGCAATAGTTTTTTGTATGATCTTAATCAGATTCTTATTTGTTGATTCAACTTGTCCATTACCCTGGGGGTAAAAATTGGACGAAGTGTTCAGATAAATATTATTCTTTACTGACCAATCTGAAATTCTTAAACCAACAAAAGCCAAAGCATTATTAGAAATAACTGAATCAGGTGTACCAAACCTGTAAACTATATCCTGATAGAAATTTAAAATTGATGTTTCATTTGCATCTCTTAATGCAAATGCTTTAGTCCACTTTGTAAAGTAGTCTGTGGCAGTTAAAATCCATCTATGCCCAACATTTGAGGGTGGATTGATTGGACCGATAAAATTGAGTCCCCACTTTCCAAATGGTTGCTCAACCTGAATTGGATTTAGAGGCAGGGCTACTAACTTTTGTTTTCCTACAAAAAGTGAACATTTGGCACATTTTCTGACATAAGTATGAGCATCCTTGAAAAGATCTGTCCAATAATAGCCTGCCTTCATAATTTTTCAGAGCTGTAGTACGTGGTGCAAAATGACCTCTAGTAGCTCCATCATGGAATTCTTCAAGAATTCTTTCAGTCTGATCTGGATAAATACACCTGAGAAAAACACCATTGAAATCCTTCTTATAAAGAACACCATCAATTTCTGCATAAGGAATTGCTTGTAACCTATAATATCTTCGTTTAGACTTGTCTAAACCTTCTGGACAATCTCCAGTATGCAAGTAATGGATCATCTGATGGATCCAATCAGCTAGAATAGCTGAAACAACAGGTTCATCCTCATTATTCAGAACTATAACAACCTTTTCACTGCTGTTTTCTTCATTTTCTGCAAGCTGCTCGCACAGTCCTTTACCTGGAACAAGCTTGGTAACCTTTATGCGGATGTCATACTCCATGACTTTGGTTATCCAACCTGCTCGCTTGTCATTAATGTCTTTATTCAGTAGAAACTCCTTGACTGTTGGGTGAGCTACCAACAGATTTATCTTATTATTAGACAACATATGTCTGAATTTTTTTAGACTTCTCACTACAACAAGTACATGCTTCTCAATGAATGAATATCTTGTTTCGTAATCATGCAAGAATTGACTAAAGAAAGCTATGGGTTGCTCCATACCTTCATTATTTTGCTGACAGAGTATTGCAGAGATGGTATCCACTCCTCTGAATGCATACAGTATGAAATCTTTATCAAAATCAAGATTTATAAGAGTAGGGGCTGCTGCAAGTGCCTCTTTAATCTGCTCAAAACTATTCTTACCTTCTTTAGACCAGCTGAATTGAATGTTTTTCTTCAGCATGAATGTCAATGGCTGTAATAATGCTGCAACATTAGGAATAAACCTCCTCACGAAGTTTATTCTGCCCAGGAAGCTCTGCAAACCCTTTTTATGAGCGGGCAACGGTAAAGCCAGAATGGCTGTAATGCGTTCTAGGTCAATAGAAATGCCATCTTTTGAAACAATGTAGCCCAAAAGCTTACCTTCATGAACAACAAAAATACTCTTCTTTGGATTCAAAGAGATTCCATATTCTCTGCATCTCTCAAATATCTATCTAAGATGACTGAAATGATCATCAACATTACGTGAGAAAACAGTGATATCATCCAGGTAAACAAGAACAAATTTATTTATCAAACCTTGGAGAGCCATATCCATCGCTCTCTGAAAGGTGGCTCCTGCGTTTGACAGTCCAAACGACATCTTTCTGTAAGCCATAGTACCCCATTTGGTGGTAAAGGCTATCTTATACTGATCTTCCTCCTTAACCAAGATTTGGTTGTGAACCATTTGAATCTATACCTTGCACAAACACAATAAACATGCAAACAATTAGATCAAACACAAGATTAGAAACCAATGATTCCTCAAGAAATCCATTTGAAATTTGCAAAAGATAAGAAATGAAAATGAAGAACACAAATGAAACAATTAAATCCTATCTAATGCAAGCAAACTCTTGATCTCTTGAGGGAGTTGGTGCAAATAGGTGTGTGGAGATTTGCCCTTTCCCAACTCCTTGAATGCAAATGTTGATTGAAGATGATTGATCCACTTGATGAAGACTTTGAATGTATGCTCCAAGCTTAAAATCTGCAAAAAACCTAGCTATGATTCAATGAGATGGATGAGGATTGCTAAGTATTTTAGCATGGTAACTTTGCTTGAGATGTGGATGATCAAATGCATGGTGAAGCATTCTATTTATAGAATGTTGAAATGGAAACAAAGCCAAAATGGAGCAATGTGGGACAAAGATTCAACCAATGATATAATGCCACTTGTCAACATGTGATTGGGTGAGGAATGAGCAAGTTTTGACAAATGTGCCAATAAATGCATTTTTGAATTTGAAATTTTGAGAAAAGACATGTAAGAGGGGGAAAGAAAATTGCACTAAATGCCCCTTGGCTCAAGGCAAGGACATGTAAGAAGAAGTAAATGCCTTGTTGGAAGGACTTGTCATTCAAATTTTGAATTTGAAATAGAAGAATATTCCTACAAAAGATGCTTTGTTGAGGGAAAATGAAGATTTAATAAATCAATAAATTGATTTATTTGTGCAAGTGGAAATATCTAGAGAATGCAAGTGGGTGAGATTAGTATTTAATCATGGTTAGATTAAATAAATGATGATTATGTTAGTTTAATGATGATTAGGTGAGTTGACTTATTTTGACTTAGATTTTTGGATTAATTTAAATCAAACAAGAGAGGAAATGATTTAATGAGTTTAATTAAATAAACATGTTTTGATTATTTAATTAAAGAGATTGAAGTAAGATTAAATTAAATAAGATTTTAATTTATTCAATTTAATAGATAGACTTTAGAGATTTAATTAATTAAATAAAATTAATTATTTAATTAAAAGAGATGGAGAATGATTTAAGAGACTTAATTAAACACATGATTTGTTTAATTAAGAGAAGAAAACAAATGAATTTAATCAAATAAAGATATTTAATTAAATGGTTAGGTCGGGGAATGATTTAGGATGAAATGATGTTGGTAGTCAGATTTAAATATGCAATGCTAACTTGTACATTTTGCGTGTCTACATTTTTCCCCTCTTTGAAGCGATGCACTTGTTGCGTTGGTTCAAAGAATAATCTTGTCATGATCAAAATCAAAAAAATTCTGATTTTTTGGATGCCCCACTATTGCCCCAGTGAGAAGAATTGCACTGGTATATTGCCCCCTCGAGATGTTGAATGGGAATGCCAATTGCCAATCAAGATCGCGATAAAATGCGAGAGGAGTGGTTGATGTAGATGAATGGACATTCATTAGCTGTGGGTAGCTTCATGTACCAATTGGGATAGAAATGTTAGTAAAGATAGAAGAATGAAAGAATGAGATGATCATGCAAATGGTGATGACTACTTGCCGTGGAGTTGGGATTTTCAAAGGGCGGATTTCCTTATGTTTGATAATACACGCAGTACGATGCATCAAGGTATCGAGAACCAGGATGGCATTGTACCTAGTGTGATGGACTTTGACTCGACAAATCGGATAGGAGTATTCTTGTTCACACCTGACATACGGAACCCTGTCTAGAAAATAGTTCAGATATTTCAAATATCTCGGACCAAAACATAGGAAGGCGAGCCTTTCTATGTGGTCAACAAGAAACTTAAAACACCCTTGCTATAGACTAAACAAAAGCACGCATGACCAAGGTTATATTACAAAGATATCCAACAAGCACAGCAGACAAAAGATAATGATCGTTGCCCCATTCCTATCTCTCTAAATCCTTTGTTCGGACATCATCGAGAGGTCCTTGGAATGAGCACAATGAGATAAATCAAACAAGATAAAGTAAGTGAGCAGACAAACTAATGTTCTTCGTACCGTTAGCTAAGAGAAATGATGTTTCGAAAGATGGGGGCCAAAACTTATTGCCAAAAGATAATGTCCATTGTCGGAACGGATCCTAGGACATGTTAATGACACGTCGTTTTGTTTACCCAAAGTGGTTGGTTTGATAAAAGTGCCCATTGTCGGAACGGATCCTAGGACAAGCTTTTATCAAACAATGATGAAATTGATTTATGATTTATATGCCATTGATAAGAAAAGAGTTGACCAACTTGCTTGCTGACTGACCTATACTTGAGATTTTGACAGTTTAGGTTTTCACGTTTGACTGCTAGACTTGTTTCCGACTGTTTTACCAAAGGTTGAGGGTGATGACGATTTATTATGGATGATTGATTATTGCGAGTGTAAGCGAGATGAGGCGGATGGATTTTTTTTCAAATATTTGGATGTTTTTGGAGTTTTGCAATGTTTTGAGGCTGTTTTTGGTATTTTTGAGATTTTCCAATGTTTTGATTTTCAATTTTCCAATGTTTTGGGATTTTCTGAGATTTTGACCAAGATACTAACCTAAAGACCTATCCTAGGGGCCTTGGGGCATGACAGCCTTGCTCACGCTATATAATGCTAGAGATCAATTAGTTCCACTGGATTTAATTGACCATTTACGATGACATACACATGATGCGAAGGTCGCTTTATTATGACAATTCTATAGGACTCCGACTCTAAATGTTCTGGGATGATCAAGATCAACCTGCCTCCACGTTCAGTTCGAGACACCATTCAAATGTATAACTGCTTCGGGTTTTGAATGACTTTTTGACCTCGCTTTTTGGATTTTGATATGTTTTGAATGTTTTTGATTTTCTGATTTCCGATGTTTTTTGATTTTTGATTTGAGATTTTAAGATCATACACTCAATCCCATCCGATGAACGCCCCCAAGCAGGAAGCTTATGACTACTCCGATACAGGCAGGACAAACTGACCTTTTAAGTGGGCTGAGTAGCTCTAGGAGGAATCCTGACACAAATGCAAGACCAAGCTATGGTGCAAATGCGGATGGAAGGGTGAAATGCGATGATATGCGATGAGTGAATGAATGATGCAAAGCAAGTCATGGAGACCAAGATGGATGGAGAGTGCTTATTTACACAAGGTGCCTGTTTACCAGGTTTTCACCAAGGTACTTGCCCAAAGTGCCACCGAAGTGGTTTTCACTAGAGGACGATTTTTTTCTCTTTACTGTTTTCTTGATTTTTTGATTTTTATTTTTTTTTGTTGTCACCAAGACGCCTGTTTGCCAGGTTTTCGCCGAAGTAACCATTTTTTCAGGACTTTTTATGATTTTTTGGATTTTTTGGTTCTATACCTTGAAAGATTTAGGCATAAAACTTTTTGAGATGGGAGCTATTCATTGGCTCCTGTAGGGGTTCCCCTTCGGGTGTTGATAACTGATATGCCCCTGATTTGTAGCTTGCTGTGATGACAAAGGGTCCCAGCGAGTTGGGTTCAAACTTTCCCTTGCCATTTGGGTTCAAGACATTCTTCTGATTCTCTTTTAGCACCAATTCTCCAACTTGGAAAGTTCTGCTTCTGATTTTCTTGTTGTAGCTCCTTTTCAGTCTATTCTGATACACTTGCAGATGGTTTAAAGCATCCAGACGTCGCTCGTCCAATAGTTCCAGCTCGTTCAGTCTTGAAACTCGATACTCCTCGTCCGTGATGAGGTTTTGCAATGATACTCTGAGGGATGGTAACTCGATCTCAATGGGCAAGATGGCCTCTGATCCGTAGACCAAGGAAAATGGTGTGGCACCAGTGGGTGTGCGGATGCTGGTTCCCAGAAGCAAAGGGCGTGATTGTCGAAATGCCGCCACGACCGCCGCTATCAATCGCTTTTAAGGATTTTGAGGATGGTTTTATTTGTAGCTTCGCCAGCTACTTTGGGGTAGTATGGGGTGGAAAAAGATGTTGATAAACTTATCACATAGGTCACTTACCTCCGATGCATCGGTGTCCCATTATCCAGATAATAGCCGGAACACCATATCGGCATGTAAGGAGATAGTTCAACTTTATGATCCGCTCTCATATGTAGGTCATAGGTATGGCTTCAACCCACTTGGTGAAGTACCGCCTGCGCTTATAATGAATTTGTGGTCGCTTGGATGAGGTGGGTGTACCTTTTCCCAATGAGACTCAGTCCCCACCGTGAAAAAGGGCCATGGTGTGATGATTGGATGAAGCTCTTGAGCTAGAGCATGGATGAGGTCCCCGTGTTGCTGACACTGTAGACACTTCTTGACATATTCATGTGCCTCTCTGTCCATGGTAGGCCAGTAATACCCACTCCTCAGCAATTTCTTAGACAAGGTCATGCCACTCGAATGAGAACCACAGCTGCCGTTGTGCACCTCAGTTAGGGCAGCCGAAGCCTCCTCAGGGTTAAGACATCTTAGTAAGGTTCCTTCTATGCTTCTACGATAAAGGGTTTCTCCTAAAATGACAAAACGAGATGCTTTCTTGATAAAGGTTCGTCTAAGGCTTGAACGCAAATCGGCGGGAATGATACCCATCCTAAGGTATGTGTAAATGTCTTGGTACCACTGATCATTTGGACCAACGATTTCGCACACAAATTCTGACTCTGGTACCTTGAATGCTGGTACGAGAAGCTGCTCTACCAAGAAGTCATATTTCAGAACATTTTGAGGGATCTCTAAGAGTGATCCAATAGTTGCCATTGCGTCTGATGCTCTGTTGTTGGTTCTTGGTACTTGCTCAAATGTGATGTCAACAAAATATTCCTTGAGATTTTCCACCAGCCTTTTGTATGGAGTTAGCTTATCATCCTTTGTTTGGTACTCATTGTTCACTTGATTTATGATAAGCTGTGAATCTCCATATACCTTCAATGCCATAATGTTCCACTGTACTGCTATCCTGAGACCTATAGTTAAAGCCTCATATTCTGAAATGTTGTTGGTACAAGGGAATGCTAGTTTGTATGATCTTGGTATACAATCTCCTTGTGGAGTGATGAAGAAGATACCAGCTCCTGAACCATGTTGTGTGTAGGATCCATCAAAGTATAGTTTCCAATGAGTAGTTATGTCAATGTTGAAAATGGATTCATCTGGAAATTCTGAAACAAGTGGGTTCTCTGCATAGATAGGTGCATCTGCCAGTTGGTCTGCAATGACCTGTCCCTTGATTGCCTTGCGCTCCACATACTCAATGTCATATTCTGATAATATCATTACCCACTTAGCCATTCTTCCTGTAAGCATTGCCTTTGAAAGAAGATACTTTAAGGGATCAATTTTAGCTATGAGTTTGATCTTGTGTGCCAACATGTATTGTCTGAATTTTTGGGATGCAAACACCACTGCTAGGCAAGCTTTTTCAATGAATGTATAGTTTAACTCATGGCCCACCATTGTACGGCTAATGTAGTAGATGGCTCTTTCTGTTCCATTTTCATCATGTTGTGCTAGGAGAGCACCAAGGGCTGCTGTAGTTGCTGAGATATAAAGGATCAATGGTTTGTTATGAATTGGAGGCCTTAGTACTAGAGGTGTTAACAGATATTCCTTGATTTTGTTGAAGGCTTGTTCACATTTGTCATCCCATTTGTATGCTACCCCCTTGTGGAGTAAGTGAGAGTAAGGGATTTGTTTGTCTGCTAATTGTGCTATGAACCTGCGAATTGACTGAAGCCTGCCTTGGAGACCTCTCAGTTGTTTCAATGTCCTAGGAGCTTCCATTTCAAGTATTGCTTTCACCTTTGCCGGATCAATCTCAATGCCTCTCATTGACACTATGTAACCCAACAACTTTCCGGATTGTACGCCAAAGACACACTTCTTGGGATTCAAACGAACCTTGTATTCTTCTAGTCTGTCAAAGATAGCACTCAAGACCGATATATGATCCTCCTTCTTTTTGGATTTTCCCAGGATGTCATCAACATAGTCATCAACTGTTTTGTGGATCATGTCATGGAATATTAGTGTCATGGCCCTTTGGTATGTGGCCCCTGCGTTCTTTAAGCCGAATGGCATTACGTTCCAGCAGTATGTTCCCCATGGGCAAGTGAAAGCCGTCTTGTGTTGATCTTCTTTTGCTATCATAATCTGGTTGTATCCCGAAAATCCGTCCATAAGTGATAGCATCTCATGCCCTGCTGTCATGTCTACTATCATGTCGATGTTGGGGAGTGGGAAATCATCCTTGGGACATGCTTTGTTCAAATCTCTGAAATCCGTACAGATTCTTATGGCTCCGTCAGGCTTTGATACGGGTACCAAGTTCGATACCCATTCTGGATAATCAATTGGTCGAATGAATCCAACATCTAATAGCTTTTTGAGCTCTATTTTGACTAACAAAGCAATTTGAGGATGCATTTTGCGAATCTTCTGTCTCACAGGTTTAGCTTCAGGATAGACTGCCAAGTGATGAACCACTACCTCTGGATCCAATCCTGGCATATTAGCATAGGTCCACGCAAAATTTATCTTCCTTTCCTTTAAGAAGGTAGCCAACTCCTCCTGTTCTTTGCATAATAATGACTCAACGTAGAATGTAATATGAGGAGTTTCTTGTGTTCCCAGATTGATGGGGTTGCACTTTTCTGCTAGCATAGCTGACTTTTCTTGGTGTATAGCTGTAAGAGGAAGATTGAATCCCCCATCCTCAGGCGCCTCAGAGAGGTTTTCACCATTGGATGCATCCTTTCTTTTTACTTTTTCAGAGTCGGAGAGTGCCACAAGGTGGTTTTCACTCAAGGACTTGGAGATTATTCTCAATTTTTTATTTTTGCGACTGAGGGATTCAATCGTTTCTCCATAGTATGCATGTGTATCCAGCTCTATGATAAAACCTGCCTTATGATCCCCACATGGAATGTCATCCCTAAGTCCCATGAATTCCGAGTGCGCCTTATCGTTTTCAAACATGTCAAGAATTGGTGGTCCTCGTTGGTCGTAATCAATCAGTTGGGGATAGACTAATTGGATTTCATTGCTTTGGTTTTCAGACTCATAAGATAAGGTGCTAATCATAAGGATGTTAGTATCCTCAAACAACAAAGATAATCCTATTTTTGGTGACTCAATTAAATCAGTGGGCATTCCTAAAGTCATGGAGGATTGTGGAGTAGCTATGGATTCCTGAGGAGGCATTCGATTCTGTCTACCATGGGCACCTCGACCAAGTACAGTTACCTTAGGAGTAGGATGACCAATGCCAAGATTTTTTATTTGCTTCTTAGGTATAATGGGTATTACACGCCCGTTATTATCTTGGCCTAACCCTTGGTTCCGGTTATAGCCCATCAAGAGCATCATCTTCATACCTCTGTTTCGTTCGTCCATAGGCAATTCAACTTCCGGTATATCATCTCGATAAAGGAGATGAGATAGGTCCCCCTCTAATGTTTCCTGACCAAGATCTCCTGCACTTGTGAAGGTAGGGTTTCGTTCATAGGAGCCTTGAGATGTTGAAGCTTCTTGTGATTGTGGTCGTCCTCTTGATCTAGGAGATTGTGGTAGCTCTCCTACTACAAAAGCATTCTTAGGCATTGAATAGTTTCCACAACCATCATCTTGTATTATAACTTTGATATCAGAAAAGGCGGGGATGGCGGGGGTGGAGGGTGTCTCTGTCACAGAAGTGAGAGTGGCGGGATCCACGTAAGGTGTTGATGGGCCTTCATCGTTCTTGGGTACTTGCGGGATCTTGTAGTATTTTGCCTCTAGATTTTTGCAGTAGGCAAATGGCTCAGGATCTCCATGGATAGTAACCTCTTGACCTTCATGTGTGAATTTCACACATTGATGAAAGGTTGAAGCTACAGCTTGCATTGCATGTATCCATGGTCGCCCTAGGAGAATGTTGTATGGTAAATCGAGGTCCAAGACCTGACAGTTGGTTTGCATGATGGCGGGTCCAACCTGGACAGGAAGATGAATGGTGCCTTGGGATACCCTTTCCTGGTCATCATATGCTCTTATTGTGATGCCTTTTCCTTTGTCAATTGAATCCTCTGAAATGTTCAAATTCTTTAGAAGCTTTAAGGAGCAAATATTTAAGCCTGCACCTCCATCCACCAAGACTCTCTTGACTTTCTTTTTATTTACGTACACCTCCAGATGAAGTGCACGGTTGTGAGATGGTTGTGTGGGGAAGTCTTGTTCAGAAAATGTAAGAATGTTAGGTGTGGTGATACTTGCGACCATAGCTTGGAATTGTTCTGTATCTAGATCTGCGGGGATAGTAGATGACGCCAAAGCTTCTTCTAGAATCTTTTTGTGTGCAGATGAGATTTTGAGTAACTCCATGATGGAGATATGTGCAGGGGTTCTTTTCAATTGATCCAAGACATTATAGCCACTAGGGTTAGACCTTGGATTGGATGTGGAATTTCTGCTTGGTTGGGATGGTGCTGCAATGGTAACCTTTCCACCTCTTGTGGTGACTCCACAATCGGCTTGGGCCCCTTTGATGGTGATGACTCCACAAAACTCGTCTAAACAAGCAACAACACCCTCGTATGTGTGGTTGACATTTTTATAAGCCCCTTTTCCTTTGTCTTGATCTTTGTTTCCTTTGTTACCATGATTCGGCATCGGATTTGTGTAAATCTTGAGATCTTTGTTTCCTGATGGTGCTTCCACATCTATGATTTTGTCATCTATGAGGTCTTGAATTAGATTTTTGAGCCTCATGCAGTTGTTTGTCGTGTGTCCCTTGAGTTTGTGGAAGTCGCAAAGATAATTCTCATTATACCATGGTGGCTTGACCGATGGTTCTTGATAATTATTATGTGTAGGGACCGTTATCAATTTTTCATCTACCAATCTTTTCATGATTGCTTCAGCAGGTTCCCCAAGGAGTGTGTATTTTCGTTTGGGGAAGAACTTGTTTCGCTGTGGTCTTCCCTGATTATCAATGTTGTTTGTGTTTTGGTTATGGGATGGTTGGACCACAGTATTGACTTGTCGATTGCTTTGATTGGTATTTTGGTGTTGTTGTTGTTGGGATGGTGGATTGTTCTTCCGTGGCGCACTAATGACAACTTTGGCGTCAACAACACCATCATTGGTTACATTACGATTCTTTGCCCATGTTCGTGGTTTGTCATGATAATTGGATGATGAGCGGCCTTCTTGATATGATGAAGTTTCTCCCTGTGTGGCAAGGGCTCATTCGATATTGAGCGCGCTAGGGATCAATTGGTCGTAAGTGGTGATGTTTTGCACTTTGAGGTGGAAGGCCAAGGGTCCATCAAGATTCGCAATGATAGTTCCCACTTGTTGCTCTTCAGGCATAGACCACTTGCTTTGATTAGCTTTGGATCGCCATCGTTGTAACAAAGCACCGAATGATTCATTTTTCCCTTGTTTGAGAGATGATAATTCCTGTAAGCTAACCTCCATGGGAGTGTTGAAGGAATAATTATGTATGAAGGCATCTATGATTTCCTGGAATTTTTTGATTCCAGAAAGTCGAGAAAACCAATCAATAGCGTTTCCAACCAAGCTTCTTGGGAATAATCTCATCAAGTACGTTTCGTCGTAAGCCACCTCCATGCAATGTACTTGGAATTCCCTGATGTGATCTTCAGGGTTACCCGTTCCGTGATATTTGTCAAATTTAGGGATCTCAAACCCTTTTGGGAACGGTTTCATTTCTACGCTCCTATCAAATGGATAAGGGCATAGGTTTTTTTGTGGTTTTGGTGTCCTTCCTGATTGAAGGTCAAGCACTTGTTGTGACAGAAATTTAATTTGTGCGGTGACATCCAATTGTGGATCAGGAGGTGGAATGAAGGTGTTCTGGGGGGGGGGAGTGGGTGTTTGAATGGGTGGAATGTTTGTTTGTTGTGCCATGTATGCTTTCAACAACGCTTGTTGTTGATCTTGTTGTTGTTGCGCTAATAGAGCTTGTTGTTGTGCTTGATGTTGTTGGTCCAACAATGCTTGTTGTTGGTCAGCTAGGGCTTGTTGGGCTGCTTCTTGTTGCTCTTGGTATTGCTCTAACGCTTTCTGATATGCGCGTTGTTGGGCTGCTTGTTGTTGTGCAAAGTACTGCGCTTGTGCTTGCACTCGTGCTTGGGCATCTTGGGCATCTTTTGCAGCTTGAGCAGCTTGTGCAGCTTGTGCGACTTGAGCAGCTTGTGCAACTTGTGCAGCTTGAGCATCTTGTGTAGCTTGTGCAGCTTGAGCAGCTTGTGCGGCTTGAGCAGCTTGTGCGGCTTGAGCAGCTTGTGCGGCTTGAGCAGCTTGTGCGGCTTGAGCAGCTTGTGCGGCTTGTGCAGCTTGTGTAGCTCGTTGTTGTTGTTGCAACAAAGCTTGGGCTTGTGCCGCTTGTTGTGCTTGTTGTTGTTGCAGCAATGTTTGAGCTTGATTTTGCTGTGAAGCTTGAGAAGCGTGCGTGGCTATAGGTGCTTGCTGAATTGTTTGATATTGTTGGAGCAATTGTTGGTATGCTTTGAATGTAGCATTGTAATGGCTTACTTGGCTTGGTCGCAATGGTGGTGGTGGTGGGATCGGAATTGTGTTGGAAGTTTGAGATGCGCTTAGAGCGATGGTGGTGGTGGGAGGTTGCGATGTAAGGGGTGTGATGGGGGTAGTGGAAGTTTGAGGTATAGTGGATGTAGTGGTTGGAGTGAATGGGTGATAGGTGCATTTGGGATGGGTGAAGGGATAGGAATGGTGGGACTAGGTGAAGTGGTAGGAATGGTAGAGATGAGTGAAATAGTGGGTATTTGAGAGACCGTATTTTGATTAGCTATCATGTGTTGGTTTGATGTGGATGGTGTGTTTGAAAGATGTGATGTACCCCCTTGGTTGGATGAATTGATTTGGATGGGGCGATTTATGTTAGGGAAAGGTGGAAATTTAGGTAAAGGGGGGATCCCTAAACCAAAATATGGTGTTGACATGGTGGGAGGTGTGAATGATTTGAAGGGTGGAAAATTTTCTTGTGCAAATGAAGAGACAA
>VDFB02350953.1:0-24792 GCA_007258455.2 Sequoia sempervirens | reverse complement strand
AATTTTGATAGTAATTAATAAAATTCAATAAATTTTTACACATGTAAATATAATTATAAAAAAGAAAGCAATAAAATACACGCGAAATAATGAAAAAATGAAATAAAAAACACTAGAAATTAACACTAGGGAACCACATTTAGCCATAATCATTAAACCAAAATTCCAACCTTTAATGTGATAGTATCAATTGATTGCAAAAGAAAATTTAATGAATGAATATATCATAAAAAATATATAGATGTTCCATAATTTATTATAGTACGAAGCTTATATAGAAATGCACATATTTTGCATAATTAATAGAATATATAACAAATACTAGAATATCCACAAAAATCCTTGTTGATTGCAAATCTATTATGCTCAAACACGTTTATGATGATTAGTAACCTTTCTTGCAAATTATTAATTCTCCATATTTTTCTATAATTAAAATATTGAAAAGTGTAATCACAAATAAATCATTTAGTAAATTCATAAAGAAATCATTTTAAAAATGTTACACTATAAAATTTTAAAAATATTTTCATTGATGAATTGCTATAGATTATAGACAAAATGTAAAAATTAAAAATAAAAACTAAAAATCAATTAACAATTATAAAGGGGAATTTACCTAACAAAAGTAAATATCATTAGCATACCAAAGTGCAACTATTTATATGGATGGCTCATTATAAGAGTCAAACTTGATGAAAAATAAATAAAAATTGTCCATATAGAAGATCTTAATTTCAACAAAATTTTGACACATTGTTAGCTTAACACTAGCAATGCTGACACAAACCACTTTGCAAAAGCATCAACTGCCTATCATGGTCTGAAACTAGCTCAGTCTAAAGGCTTCAGGAAGGTATGGCTTGAAGGTGATTCTTTAAATTTTTGAAATTGCCTTAAAAAGATTAATCCTCCTAGTTGGTCTATTGAACCTATCATTATTGATGCTTTGGCTATAATGAATACCTTTGAGCAATGTTTTATCTCTCATATTTATCATGAGGGTAATGTGTTAGTAGACAAGTTTGCAAACTTTGGGGTCCTTGAGCCTAGAGTAAGGGATAGGATAGATCCCTTTCATACTGATATTCAAATTATTATCAATCATAAAATGCAAACTATTTAGGGAGGGGGTTTCATATATGATTATCTTATGTTGCATGTTGATTCTTATGTGTAATATCATGTTGCAGTGTGATTTTTTTGAGGTGAGCTTGTTTCTTATTAATGATGTAGTTTTCCAAAACTAATTGCATTTAAAGATAATGATGATTTCTAGTCTTTTTGGTACTTCCACATAAATTTTGGGTGTTTGTAGAGCCTTTTCCTTCTCGAGGATTCTTCTCTTTTGCATTATTCTCCTAAAGTTGTTGTGGCTCTGGTCTATGATCAAAATGGGTGGCAAAAGGAACAAAATTGATCCTATCTCCTATGATACTATTAAAAGTAGCAAGAAGATATGGGGTCTTTTGGAGGAGGGTGGTATTACCCCTTACATTGAAAAGATTCATGGCTTTGATCCTATGGTGTCACAAGCCTTTGTTAATGGCTGGAAAAATAGAGTACTAAGGGTGTTTGGTCTGGAATTCAACACCACAGAGGAGTTGATAGGAAGAATTACTGGCTTGGAAATTGATGGTAGAAAGGTGTTCAAGGATAAAAAGGAGCTCAATGCTGCCATGTTTCTTTCTTAAAGAGGAAGGAAAGGGAGCAGCCGTAGATGGCTAAATGTGGCAGGTTTGATCAAAGTTCCATAAAACCCATTTGGGGTGATTTGGTTGTGGAGATAATGAGGTACATAACACTAGATGGTAGATTTTTTGTTCTCTTTGGTTACCATTTTGTGTTATTAAACCATTTTAGACATAAAAAGAGGGTTTCTTTTATGTATTATCTATTGGATTCTTTAGAAAATGGCATTAAGGACTTTAAGAAGAACCCTAAGAATCCCATTCTTCATGAGGGTTTAATTTTTCTTATTATGAATTATGCTAATTCTTTCACCATTCCAGAAGAACCCAAGAAAATTACTAAAAGTTGTCCAAAACAGTCGAAGTTTGGATATGATATAGGTTCTGAGTCTGAGGAAACTAAAGATGGGTCAAATGCCTCAATGCAGATGCTCTTGGAGCCTCTTGAGGACTTTGATCCAAATCTCAAAAAGAAGGTGCAAAATTCTTAGTAGTCCTCTTGGTCGAATGGGTACCTTACTGGTAGTGAGGAGGATGAGATCCCTGAAGTTTTTTCTAAGACTTAGAAGGTTAAGAAAGCTAAATTCTCGACCCCTGGTATTAAGAAGTTGAAGGATAAGGGTGAGGGCCTTTCTTTTGTTAAGAAGAAGATGACATCAACTGAGGATGATGAAGCTTGTGATGATGTTGATTCCCCTATTTTGGAGCAGAAGAGGAAGAAGTGGTTGCATGGTGGTAATAGTTTGAAGAAGGCCAAGGGTAAGGTGCAGTCTGGTTGTAGGAATAATAGGCCTTAGGAGGATAATGTTAATGAAGATCTTGATGGCAGTTTGAATGATGAGCACCAGTTTTCTACTAATAAAGGTTTTGAGGTGGAAAAGGAGTTAGGAAACCTTGATGTTGCTGAGGTGGAGATTCCAAGTGTAAAATTAAGGTCCCTAATGGTGTTTATACTCTCAATAAAGGTAAAGAGGTTTTGCAGGAAGTGAAGGAGACTCAAGATGCTCTTGAGGATAATTTGGCTAATGACAAGGATATCTTTAATTGCAACTGGGAAGAGTTATCAAATGTGTTGGGAATGAAGAAAGATGGTTCAATCATCTTCTTTAGAATTTTTAAATGGTTGTTTAATGAACTAAACCTTACTAATGTTAAGGTTCGATCTTGTATTAATAATGTACCTATGGGTAGATGCTAACTTTCAAGAATCTTCTATTCAGGACCAGGTAAATCAATTGTTTGATGTTTTGAAGACTATTATTGATGAGATGATAAAAATGAAGAGGGAATTTGATTATAGAATCTTAGTCATGGAAGAATAAATGTCCAAGGCCTATGAGAATGTGGAAACTATGGTCAAATTCATTCAGTTTTCTCTCCATAACAATGCTAAGGGTCTCTAATTTCTCAATGAAAAGGCTAAACTATGGAAAGGCGACTCTTCTAGTGTGGTGAAAGAAGCTACTAGCTTGGTGGATCTCCCCAAAGACATGAAGGTGGGAAATAATAAGGGCCCCTACACTCGAATGCAGGACAATACTAAGAAGAAATTAGGGGTTCCTGATAAGGAGGTTGCTAAGGTAATGGATATGCATAAGAAGATCATAGCTAGTGATCTTGAAGCAGTTGATATTCTAAAAAATATGTAATTTCCTGTTGGTTCTGTCTTTTTTTTTTTGTCTAATTTTTTGCTTGTTTTTTGTTTATGGGAGGCTTCTTGTTTTGTTTTGATTGTCTTTAAAAAAATTAGTCTTTTTTGTACAGGGTTTCGGGGCTCCTTCAAAATTTTATTTTCCTATAATCAAAAAAATTAGCAATGATAACAAATAATTATCATTGAATCTTAATTTATATTCATAATGCCCTTCTCAATAGTAACCTAGAGATATTTTACAAGAGCTTCAACTTCCATTGTATACTTTGTTTCCAAAGAAATATTCAACCATAATAAACAATATTTTGCCAATTTTATAACAATCCCCCACATCCCACAATGCATGGGCTACATGTAAAGATATGTTATAAGAAATCAATTTATGATAACCTATTTTTGGATAATTTTATTTTTAATACTATTTTAGGATGACAACAATACTTGATTTTAACAAAGATTCAACAATACATGTATTATTTATACATAGTCTTCTTATGAAATAGGTCTAGTTATAATATTTTTCGATTAAAAAGTTAGCCACATAAATTGCATGTAGATATTAAAGTTATTTTTAGAAAATTTAATGTTGTTTGTTGTGATATGCATTCCAACATAACACTTGTGAAGAATAAAAACATTGAAATTAAAAAAAAAAATCCATAAATGTTTTAAAACCTCTTCCTCTATTAAAAAAAACATTGAAATTTTTAAAACAAAATCCATAAATGTTTCAAAACCTCTTCTTTTATTAAAACAAATGTCTTTCAAGTATGATAGAATAATAAAATTTCCTATAAGTTCTTTAATAACTCTTTAAGTTATGATTACATTGTCTAGCTACACTATAAATATCTCAAGGATATAAAGTAAATTATAATTTGATATTTGCAACACCACAATATAATAAAAAAATTCTATCAAAATCAACTAGTCTAGAAAAAAATACAAACAAGTGGACAAGAAATCTCATAAACTATTTTATAAATTCACTTTCCACATATTCACTAATAAGATGCAAGTGAAATTAAACCATAAGGACTATGAAATTGATGAAACCCTTTCTAAATTTCGTCTTGGATATAACATAGCAACTATCATTAAAAAAATTCCTCAATGTTATGAGGTATATAATGTGACTTGAAGTTCCTAGGATAAAAAATTGTATAATTCAAGTTTTAGAGGTGCTACAGATCTTCATATCCCAATTTTTTTGCTTCTATGACTCTTAAGGAGATACCCAACTCATGATCTCTCATTTCTAGTGCCTTCTATTAAAATATTGAAAGGAATCAAGGCATGCAAAAACACTTCGTAAACTATTATTATAGGATAGATATGTAAATTTTAAATCTTTACAATTACAAAAAGGAGAAACACATATAAAACATAACCAAAATTATAAGACAACACAAGTGTACATGAGGAAAAATCATTCGAGAGGAAAAAAAACCCACTCCAAAGTATCCCAAATTATTATTCAATAATATAAACATTGAAACATCAAAAAATAGGATAGGGGGAGATTTCCCCCAAGAATGGAAAAGTGGATCCAAAGAGGGAAAAGGGTTCCTATTCTTCTATTCTCATTAGGAAGTGATATCCACACCAAGAATTGACTAACAACCCTTAGGTGAGTCAAGCCAAGATGTGAATCTTTAGATTTCCTATTTTGTGTTAGGATGGGGGTCTAAGCTAAATAGCACTTTAGGGAGAAATATTAAACATTGGAAATAAACTCCAAATTACAAGCTATAAAGTGCATTTAGAAGCTAAATCATATACTAATGGAACCTACAAACTATAGGGAGAGTTTGGAAGGGATAAATGTTACATACCTCTCTCAAAAAGTTCTTTTTCATGGCTCACTAAGAACTTATTCTCCCTATGGTGAATGGGTCTTGGCTAGTGCTCTTGAAAATATGTTTCTAGGTTTTGTTCTCCTATTTCTATACTCCCATATTCTCAAATCTTGTGGTTGAAAATCCAAAAATAAATCTTGTAACTCAATTTCTATGATTTAACAACTTTTCTTGCATCTTTGAAAACTTTACAAATTTATTCAATTTTTCTCTCCAATTAATCTTCAACCTAAAACTTACAATTACACATCAAAGAGAGAAAAATGTTGTTTTGTTAGGGAATAAGGGTTTTCCTTGGTCAAACCCCATTTTCGTAATTAAACCTTGAAATGGATAAAAGCATAAAGGAATGATGAATGAACAACAATATGTAACAACTCACCAAACCTTAATTGAAACCTTGAAGTACAAATATGTAAACTTGCATGAAGTGGCCTTAATGAATATAGATCTTGATCATGGAATTTGATGTGAAACAATTACTTTGAATATGCTTGATAGATCTTGAATACTACATCAACAAATTATCTCAAACAACATGCATGATGCACTAAATCCTTGACATGACAATGGAATCTTGATTGCTGCAATAATCTTCAATAAATCTGCCCTTAAATTCCTTAGAAATGCTCTTGAATTCTCTTGATATCATAAACTTGCTATTAGGACTTTCTCATAAAAATTTCTAGGATTGCTTAGATGAAACTTAGTGAAATAGCCTTATATTTATACATATCTTAACATTAATTCTTGAAATTCAAATATCACAAGCCAAGATAGAAATATGGATTTTAAATCATTAAAATATTGCTAAAAACATATCCCAAGGGGGGTCCTAGGTCTAAGTGAGGACCCATTCGTCATGTGGTGAATGGGTCCTATGCCTACCTAGGAAAGACTTCAGACAATGTGAAATGTCATGTGAAAATAGGGTCCTAGGACCTAATGAGGACCCATTCACCATGTGGCGAATGGGTCCTAGGTTATTAAACTAGGACACAAAACTTATAAAATTAAGTGTTATGTAATGGAATTTATGAATGTTGGGCTTTATCCCTCAAAATTTACAATTAATTAGGCTTGGATTTGAATTAAAGGGGCCAATTAAGGAAAATTAACCTCAATTAATTAATAATGCCCTAGATTAGTGTGAAAGTGTAAAGGTGCACTTTACAACACCCTAAATAAGGCACAATTAATTCCATTTAGTTAAAAAGGGACCTAAACTCAATGTGAATGTGTAAAACACATTACAACACTAAATTAAGGTATAATTAAGCTCATTTTAATATTAATTACTCTCAAATTAAGGAAAAAGGGACTTTTTCTGTTACTACATTTTGCTCCCACTTTAGTGAGAGTATGAACCCATGTCAAACTCACACTAAAGTAGACATTGAAGACAATTATGTATGCAACAACGACAAAGATACACAACCATACAATGTCAAAGACTAAACGGAAGAAATAAAATAAAATAAAATAAAAATAAAAGGGGGAAAATCAAGCCTCGATAGTCTATCCAACTTGATTTGGATTAGGTCTCAGCTATTTTTCCAAAACACGTGCTCACTCTGGGTAGTGGAACCTTAGGTTGTCCACTAGGTGAGTTTTCCCAATGGGTGGCTTAGTGAGAAATTCATGCCTCTATGTCAGCTTCTCACCGTACTAACCATACTAAAGCTATCCCTCTGATAACTTCAATAGGGTGCCACAACATGAAATTTTGAGCTTCACAAGGCCTAAAAAGTTGTGTTATGCTAAGCACTTATGAACAACATGCAAGTAAAGAATTTTGTTCAATGTGACTTTGCTTAGTTTGTGTAAGGTCTCTTCTTAGGGAACATCATGCCTAACATCTCCAAGAGAGGACAAGTCAAAGAAATATCAAACTCTAGGAGGAAATCAAAACCAATGACACCACCAAGAAAAGGATGCATCACAAGAAAAAGGAAAATCACACAAAGAAATATGAGTGTCGATGTATGCCACCATTTTAAAGAAATTTCTAACACCATTGTTGTGAGCAATCCGCTTTAAAGTAGAAGAAGAAACGGGAGCTTATTCAGAAAGCCCTATGCCAAGTCATATGTTCCTGAATGAAACTACATCATGGGTAAGGGGTTTCCCCCAAAATACAATACTAAAGATAACTTAGTACATCGCATGTGAGCCAACTTAAGGCATGTCGTCCACATCCCAAGCTTGCTCTTATATATACATGGAAAGTGGTCAACTAGCCAAAAGAGACAACGAAAAGTGTCATACGAATACAAGGATAACCTAACTCCTTGCTTCCACTTAGTGCAAGACAAGGATGAGCGAAGATGATTGATGAGAAGAATAATATAATGGAAATCAATATCAATTAGAGGAACTAGGTGTTGCAACACAAGGAAGAGCACCACAATCCTTAAGATGTTGAATTTTATTATTTAAAGCTTTACATTCTTTAGTAGAATGGCCATGAACTCTATGATATGCACAAAATAAACTCTTGTAGTAACATGTCTTTTGTGTTCTTGGAGGGAGATATACCAAACAATCTTGGAGGAGTCTCGACAAGATACTCTTGATCAATAGTAGAAGATGTTCCTTTATTTTGTGACAAAGATATCTCTTGCTTAGTACAAGGTGTCATACTTACACAAGAATCTTTAGATTGTGATATTTTGTACTCTCCTTTAAGGGAGGGCATATAATCTAATGAACTCCAATAATTACTAAGACATTTCCTAGGAGTGATTTATGTGATGGCATTGATGTTAAGCAAAGATTTCTTTGTTTCTTTCATTTCTTTCAAAGGACAATAACTAATACCACTAGTTTCTATCAATTCAGGATGCACTAATGTTAAAGTTGGCTTAGAAGAATCTTTTGTAAGAGTGTTGATATTGAGTGAAGGCTTGTTTATTTCTTTCAAGGGAAAATAATCAAGACCATTAGTTGTTTCTTGTGTGTTAATCTCTATAGGGACACAAATACCCTGTTCTCTAGCACCACATCCTTTTCCACTATAACCAAGTTGTTTCATAAGCTCATAACCTCTTCCATAAATCTTTTTCATTTCTTTTTGATTTAGTGGTTGTTCATAATGAACTTCATCAAAGTTTGTCATGTATGTTTTCTTTTCTTCTAAATTGGTTGAGGTGGATGCTTTCGAATTTAGTGTTGACATTACCGCTTTTTCTTTTCCCTTGTCAGACTCTTTTGTTATGATCTTGTATTTGCTCGTGAATGTTGGTGTGAAATCTAAGGAACCCCAACCATCTTCTAACAACTTAGTGACTTCATCAATGTTCTTCTCGTGTTCTTCTTCCTTCATGACTTCCACTTTTGCAGTTGGTATCAATGCTTTCAAAGGATCTCGCTTTTCTTTCTCGACATGAAAAAAACTTTCAAGTTTAGGATCAACCTTGAGTTTGTAAACTTTTTTGTTATAGACGTACTTCATTTTACAATGAAGGGTATAAGGCACCCCATTCATCTCATGGATTCATGGTCTTCCTAAGAGGAGATTATATGAAAGATCATGAGGCATAACATGGACCGAGGATTGCAAGGTAACCTTTCCAACTTTAATAGGTAATGTGATGACTCCAAGCAGTTGTTTTCCTATGTTATCAAGTCCACAAATAGACAAAGAATCAGGGAAAATGTCACTCTTATCCATATCAATATTCTCCAAAAGGCTCACACTGTACACATTAAGGGCCAAAGCATTATCAACAAGGTTTCTCTTTATCATGATTTGATTAACATAGGCTATTATCATGAATGCATCATGTCATTTTTGAACTTCCAACGACGGTAACTCATCTTGACAAAAATTAATGTGTAAGTTGACTAGAGTTACAGCTTGAATTTGGGCTGCCACATCATTTTATTGCATATTAGAATGGGTAGGAACTTGTTGTAAATCACTTTGAATCATGTTATGATAACTAGTTGAGGCTTGAATAAGGTCCCATAAGGGTATCTTACCTGGAGTATTTTTAAGTTGTTCAATAGGATTATACTCCTTTCCACTATGTGAGGGAAAACGAGGAGCACTAGGAAAGATAGGTTGAGGTAATGGGAGGGATGTTGGAGTTGTTTGTCTTGGTTGTGGATTGTTCCTAGTGTTATATGTATGAGAAATAGTATTGTAACTCAGTTGCTGCGAAACATTATCATTATCAAGTTTCCTTTTAGGTGGTTCCAGGATAAGCACATGTTTATTTTGAACTTGTGGTTGTTGTGAGGGTGGATAAATGATAAGTTGAGGCTTAGGTGGTCCAATAATTAAAGGATTTGTAGGAGGTCTAAGAATTAGAGGACTCGAGGGAGTCCTAATGTCCATAACCTCAACACACTTATCCTTATTTTCATTATTTCTTAGTGAAGGGGAGTCTAATGTCACTTCCTCATCTTCATCTAAGGAAGTTGCATTACTATTGTTTGAAAGATGTGTCAATGTTCTCATTTTCTTGCACCATGATATCTTCCCTAGTAGGAGAGTTACAAACTAAATGTTTATGACATTCAAAGGTTGGTTCTTCTAAAATGACTTCATCACAAGTAGGGGAGTCATTAGGACTAGACATTACCCAAGTAGTGGGAGTTTTTAGCAATTTTACGAATGATCTTGGACAAGTACATTGGTAGGTAGTAAAGAGAGACTTTAGATATTTGTGGGGTACCTTCGAGTACTCCATTTTTTATCATAGTAATTATATAAGGGACCAACATTCAATGATTATCTATGTATTTTTAGATTTGGATTGGGATGGGGATTTTTACAACATGAGATCCAACAATGGATATAATTTTACTAGGTTTAGTGGTGCTATTAGTTGGATGATAAAGCAATAAAATGTGGTTTCTTTGTCCACCATGGAAGTAGTGTACATGAAAACTACTAATACTTGTAAATAAGTCATCTATATTAAGGGATTGTGTTTAGATGTGGGGTTAATATTATGAGCTTTCTATATGTTGGGAAAAGATCCAAACCTTTCATGAAATGAAAAGAATATTGATATCTAGTATCATATTTATCATGACATGGTAGATGATGGGAGAGAAAATAGATACTTTGTAAAATTTTACACATGCATTGACAAAGCTAGTTAGCACACAAAAGTTATAGTGGTGATATCAATCTATGCTACTCTCAATCCCTAGAAATTATTTCATAAGTTTCATTACTTCTTTTCCTCTTGCAAGGTGTTTGAAAAGTGGGAAAATGTTAGGAAATGTGTCTCAACTTATCTTCTAAGGTTAAGTATATCGACAATGTGATTTTCAAACTATGAAACATAAAAACTCAGATTTTGAATTGTAGACTTTATTTTTGTGCAAAATAAATTTCTTAGGTTGGTCAACATCGCTTACAATGATGTTTGTTGTGTAGATATTTGTTCTCTCCATAATTTAAAAGACACAAGGACCTCCCAAAGCAATATTTATGGCCTCCAAAAGTTGGGCCTCCTACATTGGAAATGTAGAAACATATAAGACATAAAAAAGAGTTGTAAAGAGGAGGTACACTTACTAACCAACTTATAATGTATGATATGACACATCATAGGGCATATTTTAATGGATATTGTGAAGCCAAAATAGAGTGTCCAAGTTGGTGAGTGGATTTTGACATGCTTATGAAAAGTGGAAGAAATATGTTATTTTTAGCCTTTGAACTCATCTCAAATTTAGATGTTGGGTTTCAAAAAGGTATTTTGGTGCCACATTTTTGGGTGGTTTTATCTCATGGTTTTGGAATTATCATTTAACGGTTTTGTGTATTTCTTCTATTTATTGGGTGTTTGAGATAGAGGTTTAGATAGTGAGTTTGTAAGAGTCGTTATGCTACCATAATTGTTCCATATCTCTAGATAGTGATACTCTTGTAAAAAATTCTTTATAAGTGTATATTAATTATGTTTGTAGTAACAAAAAAATTATCCCTTTTTCCTTAATTAAGTGGAATAAATATGTTATTTTTAGCCTTTGAACTCATCTCAAGATTTAGATGTTGGGTTTCAAAATAGGTATTTTGGTGCCACATTTTTGGGTGGTTTTATCTCATGGTTTTGGAATTATCATTTAATGGTTTTGTGTATTTCTTCTATTTATTGGGTGTTTGAGATAGAGATTGAGATAGTGAGTTTGTAAGAGTTGTTATGCTACCATAATTGTTCCATATCTCTGGATAGTGATACTCTTGTAAAATTTTATTTATAAGTGTATATTAATTATGTTTGTAGTAACGGAAAAAGTATCCCTTTTTCCTTAATTTGAGAATAATTAATAATAAAATGAGCTTAATTATGCCTTGATTTAGTGTTTTAATGTGTTTTACACATTCACATTGAGTTTAGGACCCTTTTTAACTAAATGGACTTAATTGTGCCTTATTTAGGGTGTTGTAAAGTGTACCTTTACACTTTCACACTAATCTAGGACTTTATTAATTAATTGAGGTTAATTTTCCTTAATTGGACCCTTTAATTCAAATCCAAGCCTAATTAATTGTAAATTCTGAGGGAAAAAGTTCAACATTCATAAATGCCATTACACAACACTTAATTTTAGAAGGTGTGTGTCCTAGGTTAGTAATCTAGGACCCATTTTCCACATGGCGAATGGGTCCTCACTAGGTCCTAGGACCCTATTTTCACATGATATTTCACCTTGTCCGAAGTGTGTCCTAGGTAAGTGGCATAGGACCCATTCGTTACATGGCGAATGGGTCCTCACTCAGACCTAGGACCCCCCCTTGGGATATATTTTTGGTGGCATTTTAATGATTTGAAATCCATAATTTAATGTTGGCTTGTGATATTTGAATTTCAAGAATTAATGTTAAGATATGCATAAATACAAGGATATTTCACTAAGTTTTGTCTAAGCAATCCTAGCAAATTTTATGAGGAAGTCCTAATAGCAAGTTTATGAGATCAAGAGCATTCAAGAGCATTTCTAAGGCATTCAAGGGAAGATTTATTGAAGATTATTGCAGCAATCAATATTCCATTGTCATGTCAAGGATTTAGTGCATCAAGCATGTTGTTTGAGCTAATGTGTTGATGTAGTATTCAAAATATATCAAGCATATTCAAAGGCATTATTTCACATCAAATTCCATGATCAAGATCTACATTCATTGAGGCCACTCCATGCAAGTTTGCAGATTTATAATCCAAGGTTTCAATTAAGGTTTGGTGAGTTGTTACATATTGTTGTTCATTCATCATTCCTTTATGCTTTTATTCATTTCAAGGTTTAATTACCAAAATGGGGATTGACCAAGGAAAACCCCTATTCCCTAACAAAACAATATTTTTCTCTCTTTGATGTGTGATTGCGGGTTTTAGGATGAAAATCAATTGGAGAGAAAAATTGAAGAAAGTTGCAAAGTTGTCAAAGATGTCAGAAAATTTGTTAAATCACAGAAATTGAGCTACATGATTTATTTCTAACTTTTTTTCCACAAGATTCGAGAATCTAGGAATGTAGAAACAAGAGAACAAAACCTAGAAACAAATTTTCAGGATCCCTTGCCAGGACCCATTCACCATAGGCGAATGAGTCCTTAGTGAGCCATGAAAAAACACTTTTTGAGAGGGTTATGTAACATTTATCCCTTCCAAACTCTCCCTAAAGTTTGTAGGTTCCATTAGTATTATGATTTAGCTTCTAAATGCACTTTATAGCTTGTAATTTGGAGTTTATTTGCTATGTTTTAATCTTTCTCCCCAAAGTGCTATTTAGGTTAGATCCTCGTCCTAACACAAAAGAGGAAATATGAAGATTCACATCTTGGGTTGACCCACCTAAGGGTTGTTGGTCAATTCTTGGTGTGGATATCACTTCCTAATGAAAATAGAAGAATATGACCCCTTTTCCCTCTTTGGATCCACTTTTCCATTCTTGAGGGAATCTCCCCCTATCCTATTTTTTGACATTTTATTTTGGTGAACCCGACAATCTTACACTATATATTTTTTTATTTGGAGTGCATTCAAACCCTAGATCTAGGATTTGCATTAGTTTGCATTACATTGCATTATTTTTCATTTCATTGCATTAGTTTGCATTTCATCTTGGGTTGTCAAAATTGAATTAGTTTGCATTGCATATGAAGGTTTAAATTTACATTTTTGCATTGTTTAAATCTAAAAATTCAAAAAATTGCATTAATTTAGCATAGTGTTTGCATGTTAGTTTACTTTTCATCATTCATATTAAAAAATTGCATCAAAATTACATTTCAAAAAGTGTCACATAGTTCATCATTTTTCATTCGTTTTACTTGCATTTAATCATCAAATTATGGAAAAATTTGCTACACAAGTTACAATTTGAAACTTGAAATAGAGAACACATCTAATCACTCAGAAATTGCATTTTGAAATTTTAAAAATCCTTGTACTAAGATCCATTTTTCACTAGGCGAATGAGTCCTTAGAGGCCTACAAAAACCAACTTTTCTGAGCTTTTTTGTGGTTTTCTGCACTTCCTAGGCTTTCTAGTAACCTATTGTATTAGTCTAGAAAGTTTGGGAATTTTTGTTTTATGTATCTAGGTCAAATCGTCCATTTAGTATATCCATTTTTGAATCATTCCAAAATAATTTTAGTATCAAAAATCATATCTGAAAATGTTCACATTTGTGAAGCTTTGCATAATATGGATAAAAGTACTTTTCACTTTTACATACACAATGTTTACATTCATGAAGCTTTGCATAAGTTTGATAAAAGTGCTTTTCATTTTTGGATACACATTGTTTGCATTCTTGAAGCTTTGCATAAATTGGATAAAAGTAATTTCCATCTTTGGATATACATTGTTTACATTTTTGCACCATTGCATAAGATGGTTAGAAGTATTTTTCATTTTTGGTCACACAATGTTAGTATCTTACCTTTCTAAACATGCCAAGAAAAAGTTCAACTCTCCCCCTCATGAGAATGTTGTAACAAAAGAGAATACAATGGTGGATAATCATGACAATCAAATTTGGTCTTCTCCCAATATCTCTCCTAGTTGTGAAGAAGATATTTTGGAGTTAGAAGATCCAATCAATGAGAGTTATGAGAATCCTATTTGTCTCTCTTCCCCTACCTCTCCCACTAGGGAAGACATTGTTGGATAAAAGGATGAGACCATTGACACATCCCCTAATACTACTTTTCCTATTTGTGAGAATGACTTGATACAAGAGAATGCCATCATTGGTAAGAAATAAAATCCGTAGCACACATTAAGCTCCCAATAACATTAACATAAGTTACTCTAGATATATCATTCATCTCACTAGAATAAATTAGACACTACTCAACTGATAACTTACTCCCCACCCAAATATTAACACACAAAGGTCTACAAGTTGTTCTATCAAATCTCTCCAAAACTAAGTTCACATACTTTCTCTAGACCAACAAAATATTTTTGTTATCTCTACCTCTTACGATCTCCATCCCAAAAATAAATATAGTTGCCTCTAAGTCCTTCAACTTAAACTTTTTTAAAATCCAAGACTTCAATTTATTAATCACTCTTCACATTACTAAAAATCAACATAGCACCAACATATATAATACAATAATAAGTGATCACCACCCATCTTATAATAGATGCAATGATCCAATTTTCACCTCAAAAATCCCAATCTCAACATAAATTATCAAAAATTTAGAACCATTTCCTAGGATATTACTTAAGGAAATATAATGATTTCTTCAACTTAAAAACCAATTTTTGTTTCATATTTTTCAATGTAGTGCTTTTTCTATAAAATATAAATCTCTTCATCCAAATCACCATATAGGAAAGTTGTCTTCAAATCCACCTATTCAAACTCAAGATCAAATGCTATTATAATAGATAATAAAAATCAGACGGATGCCAACTTAGCAATTGGGGAGAAAATATCACCCTAATCAATTTTGTCAACCTAGAAATATCCCTTCAAAACCAATCTTATCTTATACTTCTCAACACTACCATATGAGCTAATATTATTTTTGACCACCCATTTGCATCTAATAGTTTATGTTCATTAAGCAAAGGTACTAGGTCCATGTGTTAATTTTATTTAACACAAACATCTCCTCATTCATTGTCATTTTCAAGAACTCTACATCATTTATATCCATGGCCTCCTTTATAGTCCTAGGCTCATCAATGTTAGTAATCAAAGAAAAAAGCATCTTCAACTAAGAAGATTATACCTATCTAGTATTGTCCATGTCAAGTGGTCTCCTCAAGAGCTAAGGTGGAGGTTCTATATCTTCTTTAGAAATCTTTGAACTATTTGACCTCTTCTATTCAAATCCTTTGTGGGGTTCTAGTTCAATTTTCTCAATCTTTGGGGGTAGTTTAACTACATCTTTCTCTTCATCATTTTCTATTTGCAATATAGTGGAAGGAATTAACTTCTCTAAAGATAACACATCTTCTACAGGAAACTCAATTGGCCATAGAAACTCAAAGTTTGTACCCTTTCACACCAATACCATCACTAATGGAGATACATTTTATAGCCTTGTTCTCTAACTTTAACATCTTCTCCCTAGGTGCATGATTATTACTTGTAACCAAAAATTATAAAATATATAAATGAAGTATTTGTTCCTAACCACACCTCCATAGATGCTCTAGTAACAAGAGTTGATTAAGGAGACCTATTTACTAGGTAACAATCCATAGCAACCACTTCTACCCAAAAAAATTATCCAAGCTAGTCCCACTAAGCATACTATTAGCACTGCTAGCTCTCTCCATCAACATCCTATTCGTTATTTCTATAACTCCATTTTATTGAGGTGTGGATGGAGATCTAACTTATGTCTCTCTATTCTAAATCCTTGTAGAACCTATAAAATTTTGAATAAACTCACTACCAGTATTAGTCCTCAAAATATTAATCCTTTTTATCAATCTAATTTTCTATAAGAGGCTAAAATATATAAACCAACTAAAGTCCTCAAATTTACTCTTAGGGAAATACACATGTCTTATTATAGTCATCAATGAATGAAATATAATAAACATTCTAAAACCGAATGAACATTAATAAGACCAAAAACATTAAAATGTATCAAGTCCAATAGTTGAGAATATTTATAATAACTAGAATAAAATTGGAAATTATTATATTTTCTATTAACGCAATGTCTTACATATTTTTACCCATTCTATTGAGAGGTATATGGAGTTGTATTATGTCTTTTTATTCCATAATCCTTACAAAACCAATTGAATCATGTTGAATATAACTCATTGTCATTATTAATTTTCAAAATCTTAAATCTTTTTATTATTTTGATTTTCTACAAGATCCTTAAACTTTTTAAACAACTGAAGGCTTTAGATTTACTCCTAAGAAAATATACCCATATTGTTATAGTGTAGTCATCAATGAATAAAACATAATTAATTGATTTTAAAATTGAATAAACAATAATAGGACCAAAAACATCAAAATTTATCAAGTCTAATATCCTAGAAGATTATAAGAACTAGAATAAAATTAAAAACATATATTTTCCATAAACACAGTGTTTGCAAAAATTGAACTCAAGGTTACAATGGTTTAACCCCTTAACAAAGCTTTTATTTTTAAGATTCTTATACCTTCCTCGCCTAAACCATGAACACCCTTAGGTTCCTAGAAAGTATGACATCTCAAAAATGGATGCAACACTTATCTTTGCTACTAGTTCCAATGGTAAAGGTGAATATTCTATAAATCTCTTAACTATAGGAATAAATTTAGCTATTGCATTGAACCTTACAAGAATCCAAGTGAAGCATAGTGCCTATCCAAACACCCTTATCGAGCATTGTAACTCCTCTAACCATCTTGTACCCTTCACTCAAGAAAAAAACCTACACACCTAATACATTCAATTTATTTACAAAAAGTAAGTTTCCTACCAAACAAGAATATGTAACACACCATTGATCTCCTTCACTCATTCATTAGGGATTCAAATTAGGACTCTTCTATGACTGGAAATCTTTAGATGATAATCATATCTAAGGTGCATCTTCCCATCATTATTATTTTCATATTTTTTAAACTAATAGACTATGTGGGGTCATCTAAAAAGATGTATCAGAGTCAATTATCCTTGCATCTTGTAATGCATGTGTAGCTAATTCCATGACAAAGACATCACTGTCATACCAAGAGGAATTATTAGACTTGTCATTAGAATCTCTCTTTTTCTCTTTTTTCCTCTTCACAATCTTCTCTAAAATGTTTAGTCTTGTTGTAGTTCCAAAAAAAATCCTTATACTTATTAGTAGATTTGGATCTTCCATGGAATTTAGTTCTATATTTATCTTATATCTTATCCTTCTTATCTCTCCATTATTTTTGTTTATTATGATAAACTAAGGCCTCCTTGGTTAATTCAAAAGTCTTTCTACACATTTCTTCAAAAATCAATGATGTTATTACTTCACCCATTTTCAACTTGGTGGTAGTGCTCCCAATATTCATAACAAGGTGCTATCATGAATCTAGTAAAGAACACAACAAATTAACATATAAATCCTTCTCCATTTTTACTCCAATGGAGTACAACTATGTAACAACCATGTTAAATGCATTTAGATGTTTGGCCACAAAGCCACCATCCTCTATCCTAAGGGTATACATTTTTTTCTTACAAATATTTTGTTACTATAGATTTACCTTGATGTAAATCCCCATTTTCTTTTAAAGAAGTGTTTCAAATATCTCTTCATGCACATTCAACAATATTAAAATGACAAAACAAAGTCTAATGAGACCCTTATTTTTTCTATCTATTTTTCTAGTCTTTTTATGCATACTAGTAGGTTTGATCTAAATAATATAGCCCATAAATCTTTATCTTCAAGCATATCCTCCATCATAGGATTTCAAAGCTCAAAATTTATGCTTAAGAACTTATTCATTTCTATTTGATATGTTTTTGTTATCTCTTCCTATAACAAGATCAAACCCTTCAACACAAGCTCCCACTCAAATGAATATTAGTACCAAAAAATCTCTACCCAACACTTGGAATCAAAATTAATTAGGCCTTGATACCAAATGAAAGTAATAAAGGTATGTAGAAATACTTTCTAAAATAGTTAATGTGTAAAATTTTAGATCTTTTATAATTATAGAAAGGAAAAACACATAAAACATAAACAAAATTATGCCACAATAAAGGTGTATGTGTGGAAACCCTTTCAAAAGAAGAACCCCACACTTCAAAGCAACCAAGTGCACTATTTGGTAATCTAGACATAGTTACAATAAAATTACAAAGCAAGCCCTTTTAGTAGTATCGCCAACTAGAGATCTAGAGTAATTTCAATAGCATAAAAATGCCTTCAAACTCACAATTTGACCCTCCATTTCAAGCACCCAATAAATATAATTAATAGACGAAACTATCAAATGGTAATTCCAAAACTATGAGCTAAAACTACCAAAAAACATAACACCCAAATCCCAAGATGAGTTCACATGCTAAATACAACATATTCCTTTCACCTATCATAAGTGCATCAATTCATTCACCAATCTAGGCATTCCATTTTGGATTCATAATCTTCACTCAAAGAAACTTGTTCATGTTCTAGGTACCCATGTACAAATGCAATCTCCTACAAAAAAGAGAAATGGACAAAACCTAGTGGGACAAAACTCCTCTCCAAAAGAGGGAAAGGAAGATATTGAAATAAGGAAGGAGTAATCAATATGACCTCCCAAGGACTAATTTTTTCACCAATATACAATGAATGATCCCATACGAGGGGAAAAAATGAGCCTATGTAGCCCCCCACAATATATAATCTCCAACAAAAATGGTGAATGCTTGAAGACAAAACACGATCCAATGCCTACAAACAATATTTCTCCATTTGGGAAGAAACAAAATCAAGTATAAATGCAAGATTGCTTCCCATTCTAGATAGGAATTGATAGGAAGAAGAATCAAGATGTATGATGATGGTGTCTTTGAGATTTTATCATGTGTCGCCATGTCCATGGTAGATGATGTTGCCACAATTAAATTAGATTCATGCATAATCAAGAAAGGTGATAAACCAAGATCAAGTGGTAGTTGATGATGAACAAGATCCAAAGACAAAGATGATATGATGACTATGATGGGGTTGTCAACAAAGAGGAGAGATAACCCCCCTAAAATATTTCTTCCAAATCTGAAATATGAGGCTTCAAACAAGTTTGAAATACCTCCCAAGTAATCATCCCACAAAGATATATTTGAAAGTATATGGTTTACTTGCTAGAGATGAGGCAAATATTGAGCCACTTGCAATGTGTCAAGATGCCTTTTTGAAAACTCATAATTATCCTTAGTCAGAATGATGGCAAAAGGATGTGTTGTATAACCCATAATACAAACAATGATGTCACTCCTCAAATGATAAACTCAAAGCTCAAAACATATTACACAACTAAAATGAAGTGATTTGATCAAAATAAAACTTTTCCATGTGCCAACATGTCCGAGTAATCCTTCAAAATAAAAATATGAAAATATGAAAATAACTTAATAAAATGTACATATAACTTAATCTATAAAAAGTGCGTAGATGGCTTGATATATCTCTTTGATATCTTTCCAATACCACAAGAATTACAAAAATTGAAGATGTAGGAAAAAAATTATGAGCTCAAAGGCCAAAAATTGAAGATCTTGCTTCAATCAACAATTAATTGCACCTACAAAAAATATGGAAAAATGGATGCACCACTATGAAGTACTTGGAACTAGCTTTCCATCGATATCGTCCTTGCAAAATTTCAACAACCTAGTGGAAAGTTATGGTAATTGAATAAAATTGTCCAATTAGGGAATTAAGAGGCAAGAATAAGCCCTTGGGCACTCAACCTTGAAGCACCCATATGACCAAGTCACAACATTTCTTGGATGATGGTGACGATTAGGGTGGTAGCAACCCATGCATTGCCATTGAGGTTAGCTCCTATGGAGCTGGAAAGAACCATCCATTATATCTTTAGATCCTAACCAAACAAACAATTTAAAATTAATTTAATTTTTTTGAATGTACCGACTATGTGACTTGATTATGCGAACCAACATAGGAAGGTACAATGACACTAGATCTGCATAGAGCTAACGTAATAGATTGTATCCATACAAAATAGTATTCATTGAATATGTAGTAGATCTAACTGTGAGCGGTATGATAGGTTGAAAATTTTCAATCTTCCCAAATATCAAATATTTTATATGAAAATAGGGGTTTTTGGGATTTTTGAACTCAATGGTGAGATTCATTTTGTTTCAAAGTGCACTCATCAAAATATCGTGTCCAAATCACTCTCGGATTTGAAAAGCTTGTAGATATGGAGCTTTGATACCATGTTAGAGTCACTAATGGACTCAAGGTTCAAAGAGCACCTACAAAACCGAAAAGAATGTCTTCCACAAGAGAGCAATAAGAGAAAAATATTGTCTGGTCGTTAGTACAATGGAGTAAATGAATTTGATTAAATCCCATATGATTACATGGATTTACATTGATCAAAATGTACAAATGATGCCTTGCTTATATAGGCAAGGTTGAGAAATATTACTAGACAAGATCATGACAAGTGTTTTAATCCTATACAATGAGACAACAAACATTAAATGACCTAAGACACAAGAAGTAAATGACATAAGATAAGATAAGATCTCATGCCAACTAAGACTTCTAGAAATATTCTTAGGACCCAAGTAAACTTAGCATGTGAATAGGACCTACTAAGTGAACTAACTAGGTAAAACACCTTATTCACATCAACACCTCTTGCAAGTTTCATTCATGTTTATTATCTCATTATGTTCTACGTAAGACCACTTTAGAAAAAAATTAGAATACACCATCCCATTGAGGTAGATCTTAATTTCCCCTAGAAAAAGGTAAAATGCAAAAGTGTAACACAAATGAGGAAATGAAAGAGTAATTAAAAAAAAGTAAGGTCACCTTTATTATCAATGCATCCCTCTATTCCAATTCATAGTTGATGCATGCAAGGCCATGTAAGTCTCTTCTCTCCATCTCTTCATACATCTAATTGCTAGGTTAATAACTTTAATGATCATCCTCACAATAAAATCCATGTTCCCCAATTCAATAGTATACTTACCACCTTCCTAGATAGTTTCTACTTGTCTAAAACACGGTTTGTGTCTAAGATTTTTTATTTTTTTTATGGCGAACCTTTTCTTGGGCCCTTTATTCTCTATAGATTTTGTGAGTTCACATTTTATTATTCGATAATATGTTGTAAAAAATTTATGAGGTGAATTATATTATTATATTCTTTAATGAGTACGTTAGGAATCACAATCTCCTTGAACCCAGCAAATATATGATGAAAAAGTTATTTAGTATTTAAAATCAGTTCTCTCTTTATTGAAGGTATGTTACTAAGAATTTCTAGTAGATATTTATTAGTTGAATCAACCCCTTTCTTTAGCCATCCACAACTCTCTCTTGATTCTACATTTTATGATGAAATTTTGAATTGCATTTCTAATCCCTTCACAACTGAAATCCTACGTTTCTTAGACATTCCTAACAATATCCTCTACACTTACAATCTTTTAAGTTTTTTTAAAGAACTTATTTGTATTGAGTTTCATTCTCCGTCAATTTCTATCAAGCAAACTCCATTTTCTCTCAGCATTTACCTTGTCAAACACTCCTTAGTTAATATTGTATAGCAATTTTTCTCTGTGAAGACAATTAATAAGCCGTTCACATTGGGGTTCTAAAAGCAAGCTAAAATATCCTCCATTAATATATTTCAAAGTAGACTATAAAAAAAATACGCATTAGAAATAGTTAAATAAATTTACAAAATCAGGTATGGTGAAAAATAATTCATGCTTCCTCTTCGCTAGGGGTTAAAAAAAACAATTAATTTAACCCATCGACTGAATTTTACATTATAAAGAATGAATGAACAATTGAACAACCTTTGCCTTTATCAGATTTTAACAAGTCCTTAAGAATGAACAAAAATCCTGTACAATCCTTGCCTTTGTAAGCAATGTAACAAGCCCTTGAGAACATCAGACATGAGTAAAGATTCTTCTACGTTCTTTCCTCTTATTGAAAGAGATCTGCTCTTCACAATGGTCAGATCAATAAATCCAGAAAACATATAGAAGATATCCAGCCAAAAATCTCTGAACTGAACCTTTACCTTGGAAACACTATAAATTTAGAATATGGTTTGGATTAACAAAGGAAGACATTAGCGCCTCTGGTCGCTTTTTGCTCCTCCTTCAAAAAATTCTGCCAACTTTTGCTCCAAATCTTCAGGTGTGTATTTGATGTACTTGTGAGCATATTTGCCAGACTGAATTGGTAAACTGCAAAATATAATATATCTCTTGTGAAAATTAACTGCAACACTATTCACATATAATTGAACATCATTTTCATTGTCAAAGACAAGGGCTGGACATCCGAAAGGAATATAATCAACTGAATAAATTATTCTCTGCATAAAGTAGATAATTTTGATCTTGCTGATTAGATTTGTTATAAAACATTCACAGCATTTTGAAGTGTGCCCAGCCATACCTGAAATGCTTTAGAAAGGATCGATAGGCAGTCAAAACAACTTCAGCCACTGCTAGTCTCAATGACTCCCGAAGTTCAACATCTGGAACAGTCCAATGCTTCTGTCGGTGATAGATCTCCTCAAAGGATTGATTGAAATATTTAAATCTAAACAAGATGCAAAATAAATTCAGGAATTCTTCCAAGCAGAAGAATGTAATAGACAATTCAGATGGGTAAGCACACAGCTTGTGGTAAATATAGCCAACCTTTCTTTCAAAAGAGATCTTGATACGTTGCTGC
Organism: Sequoia sempervirens; assembly: GCA_007258455.2. Classification (NCBI taxonomy): domain Eukaryota; kingdom Viridiplantae; phylum Streptophyta; class Pinopsida; order Cupressales; family Cupressaceae; genus Sequoia; species Sequoia sempervirens. The sequence goes on along the minus strand of VDFB02350953.1, from coordinate 1,696 downwards.
TAGTGTCCATTATCCCAGTAGTTCCTGAAGCTGCTAATCCTTGGAAGCTCACATATTGCAGGACCTATTATAAACAGCCAATTTCTTAGTACTACTTTCGAACATTTAAAACAAAAAGTTTTGAGGTAACAAGTTTACCAGTACACAACATAATATGAGTCTACGTCGTAATCATCATATGAAACACCTCAAACTAAAAAAGCATCCATGCAAGGTCTGCCAATCAGATGCAAGCTGAATTTTGAAAAACAAAAAGCAGAGAACTGAGCGTGCCCTCCATGGAAGGAGATCCAAAAATATTTAGAAAAAGTTCAGACCTGGTTCATTAATGTGTCCAAGGAGTATCAGGAAACAACAGCATAAAACAGATTTCAATTAAGGGGTTCAGTCCCCTTAGAAATCTCCATGTCAACGAAAGCTCAGCAACAATAGGTCCATCTGGCTGCAAAACAGATCCCTCATGATCATTTCGAGGGGGAGGCATGTTAGGCAATGGATCCTCCAGCCTCTCACAAATTCTAGTAACATCATCTATCATGTCCTAGACTCTTCTTTCAATGATGGCTTTGAAGAAGAAAATGAATGTTGACTAACTTTAAGTTTGTAGAACTTGACTTCAAAGCCTCACATATGCTTTCATCAGAAGAAAAGTTATGTACTGTCACCTGCTCAATCCTCTACCTCCTCTTAAAACTATTTGCAGTCTCTATAATGGTATTATAAGAAAACTCAAAACCTACCACCTGTTCATGAGGAGCAACACTTGGGCAGTAAGGTGAAGGAGCAGAAATCCCAATTCTCCTATCACATTCTTCACCGCCCATCACTACAGGGAATATTGAGTGATACTCGCATTCTTATCTAGTACTTGATCAATCCTACGAAACTGTCCATAGCTAATCAAAGAGGAAGCATTGTAATAAATAGCCCCTCCATTTAGAAAACACCTGAATTCTGCTTTAGACTGTGTAAGCAGTAATTCCACATGCTTAAAACAGATTTCAGTTAAGGGGTTCAGTCCCCTTAGAAATCTCCATGTCAACGAAAGCTGGCAACAATAGGTCCATCTGGCTGCGAACCAGATCCCTCACGATCATTTGGAGTGGGAGGCATGTTTGGCAATGGATCCTCCAGCCTCTCACAAATTCTAGTAACATCATTCATCATGTCCTAGACTCTTCTTTCAATGATGGATTTGAAGAAGAAAAGGAATGTTGGCTAACTTCGAGTTTGTAGAACTTAGCTTTGATAATTGTTTCAACTTGCACATGTTTAAAAAATCACCTATTTTCTAAGGTTGTGTGATTAGGGACATCACAAAAAAATATTCTAGCAAATCTCCTATAATAACTACAAAGGCCAAGAAACCCTCTCAATTGAGTCAATGTGGTAGGAGGAGGCCAATCCAAGATGGATTGGATCCTTTTCTGAACCACTTGTACACCTTGGTCACTAATGACATGGCCCAAATATTAAATTTTTGTCACTCTGAATTTGCACTTGGATTCCTCTGCAAAGAGAGCTTGCTATTCCAATATTTCCATAACTATATCTTGCTACTTCAAATGATCCTCCAAATTTTTTCTCTAAACTAAAATATCATCAAAGAAAGCCAAAAAAACTCTCAACTATTTATTGAAAACATGGCTCATACATTATTGAAAAGTAGCTAGAGCATTTGTCGAACTAAAAGGCA
>VDFB02350951.1:59138-85586 GCA_007258455.2 Sequoia sempervirens | reverse complement strand
TTTTGATCCTCAACCTACTAATAAGATCTCAACTTCTTTTTTATTGTTTTCAATTCCTCCTCAAATTTTTCTTGAGTGCCAGGAGGGTATTGAGAGAATGGTGGGCAGGTTGATTTTGTTGTTGAGGTTGATTTTGTTGAGGTTGATTTTATTGAGTTAATTTGGTTGAGGATTTTCCTCCTCTTGTTGAGGATTTCCTAAATTAAAAAAAAATCATTCATTTCTAAACTAAAACAAACAAAATCAATTTAAAACAAAAAAATTCATTACAAATACCAAACAAAACTTACCTCTTGCATCTTTTCGTCGTCGGGGTGCCATATTTGTGAAGAAAATTGAGCTCAAGTTGATCAAATGTGAAGTAGTCACCTCCTCAACAACGCGAGCGCGTAGTGCAGGGTTCTTGGCCGCGGGCAGAAATAGAAAACAGTAAAAACAGAAATGAAGAATGTTACTTTTTTTTTTGCTTTTAAAAAGACAAAACGTGTTCTCGTTATAACGCGAACGCGTTTTGTCTCATTTTTCACTTTTGTGGCCACAAAAGTGCGACCATCTTGGTGCACTTACCCAAAGCCAAAATGGTCTTGGTGGATGGGGGTGCGGGCATGAACATTTCTACTCTCACAATAATAATGAATATAGGATTCTTTGAAGAAATCATTGAAAAAGGAAAAGATATAACAATCAGGGCATATGATGATCAAGAAAGAGTGTCTCAAGGCACTATTCAACTATGTATTCAAGTAGGGCTAGCCATCATGGAAACTACCTGCCAAGTCCTTGATCTTGAGCTACCTTACAAATTCCTCCTGGGGTGCCTGTGGATCCACGAGATGCAAGCTGTCACCTCCACCTTCCATCAATGTGTCAAGCTTCCTTATCAAAATCAAGAGGTCACATTCCATGGAGATCCTGAACCATTTTATTATTGCAAGAATCTGGAAGCCAAGTAATAAAAGATCCCTCAAGTCCCAAAGAATGATGAGGGACCCACATCTCCATTTATTGACCCATCCACCTTAGCCTCCACTTCTGAGATAAAGACACCCTCCATTCCAGAAATTTCTAATATCAAAGTCATTATCCAAGATAATGGGTGTGGGGACTACAAAATGAAAAAGAGTTCCTTTGTAATAGGAAAGTTGCCTCAATCTCCTCAGTCCCATGGGTATCCTCAACTGACTGACACCCCATCTCAAACTTTTAAGGTTGACCCCTCTAGATTCAAATGTTGGGGAGACCTAAGCTGGGAAACTATAGATGAAAAATACATATCTAGTTTGATATACCAAGATGAAAGGCATGTGACTGATCTTCCCATAGATGATAACAACAAAGGACTACAGATGATGCTTGGCATGGGCTATAACAAAAAAATGAAACTTGGAAAAACTGACAATGGTCTTCTAGAACCTATCATTCTTGAGAAGTGTATAATAAATATTGGCCTTGGATGTACCCCTCCAAAAATAACCATACTTTGCAAAGGTGCCTGGTTAGAAAAGTAAAATCTCCTCCTCAATAACTAGTATCCACAAGTTTTCCCTTAGACAACTATACCTTTGATATAACCAATGTGTGTGATGAGGACCCCATAACTAACCTACCCATGATATTATGGGATTCCTCTCTTTTCATGATTAGTACCCTATCTTTTGAACCCAATAACCAAACCAATGAGCTAAAACTTGTCTACCCCCAACTCATTGATTACAACCAACGAGGACCACCAATTTTAGACACTTTTGAAAATGATGAGGCTCTCTCAGAATTCGGGGGATTGTAGGATACTCTACCATGTGGAGATCACAAAGTTGGGTTTCACATTGAGTTTGACACACATGCATATTATGGGGAAACAATTGAATCCCTCAGTCGCAAAAGTGAAAATTTAAGAATAATATCTAGGTCTTTGAGTGAAAACCACACTATGGAACTCTCTGAACTGAAAATAGTAAAAACAAAGGACATATCCAATGGTGAAAACCTCTCTGAGGAACCAAAGGATGAGGAATTAAATCTTCCCCTTAGTTCTATTCATCAAGAAAAGTTAGTAGTCTTAGCAGAGAAGTGCAATCTGGTCAACTTGGGAATAGAGGAAGCACCACATATCACCTTCTATGGAGAATCACTTTTGACAGAAGAACAAGAACTCTTGGCTGCTTTCCTAAGGGAAAGAAAGGTAAACTTCGCATGGACCTATGTTGACATGCCTAGTCCTAATCCAAAAGTTGTGGTTCACCATCTAGCCGTCTATCCAGAGGCAAATCCAATAAGACAAAAGTTGAGAAAAATGCATCCACAAATAGTATTATTGGTTAAACTTGAATTACAAAAGCTCCTTGATGCTGGTTTCATATGACCAATCAATTATCCAAAGTGGGTTTCAAATCTTGTCCCTGTCTCTAAGGCCACTGGGGGCATCTGCATCTATATTGACTTTAGAGATCTAATCAAAGCATGTCCCAAGAATGATTTCCCTCTCCCAAATATATGCATGATTGTGGATATGATAGCATGACATGAAATGCTATCACTAATGGATGGATTCTCAGGGGACAATCAAATCATGATAGCTAAGGATGACCAACACAAGACAACTTTCTCTTGTCTATGGGGGACATACTGTTGGAACATGATTCCATTTGGGTTGAAAAATGTAGGAGCTACCTACCAAAGAGCTATGATGCTAATAGTCCATGACATGATTCACAAAATTGTGGAAGACTATGTTGATGACACATTGGCCAAATCAAAGAAGTGTCAGGATCACATAGCCGCACTAAGCTCCATCTTCGATAGGCTAGAAGAATACAAGGTTAGGCTCAATCCAAAAAAGTGTTTCTTCAGCATACAATCAGGCAAGCTCCTAGGGTACATTGTATCTATGAGGGGAATTGAGATAGACCCTGCCAAAGTCAAATCAATTCTCAAGATGGAGGCACCAAGAACATTGAAGCAGTTAAGGGGTTTTCAAGGAAGACTCCAATCCATTCATCAGTTCATAGTACAACTAGTAGATATGGCTACCCCATATTCTCATCTACTCCACAAGGGGGTAGCATACAAATGGGACAAGAAATGTGACCAAACTTTCAATAAAATCAAGGAGTACTTGCTGGCACCACTAGTCCTTATGCCACCAATTCCAAACAAGCCATTGATCTTATATATCTCAGCAACAACAACAAATCTTAGTTCTCTTTTAGCTCAACATGATGAAAATGGAAAGGAGAGAGCTATTTACTATATTATTAGAACCATGGTGGGACATGAGCTAAATTACACATTCATTGAAAAGGCTTTCTTAGCAATAGTGCTCGCTACATTGAATTTCAGGCACTATATGTTGGCCCATCAAATTAAACTCATATCCAAAATAGACCCTCTCAAGTATCTCCTTCCAAAGGCAACACTCACAAGATGACCAACTAAATGGGTCATGATCTTGACAAAACACAACATTGATTATGTAGAACATAAGGCCATTAAGGAACAAGTAATTGCAGACCAAGTAGCAGAGGCACCAATATATTAAGAAAATCCTGATATCAAAGTTCCTCGATGAGTCAATCTTTAACTTAAGCATAGCAAATCATTGGAAAGTATATTTTGATGGATCTTACACACAACATGGGTCAAGAGCTAGAATCTTCTTCATTACACCACAAGGAGATTACATACCCAAGTCATGTAAACTTTATTTTCCATGCACAAACAACATTGCAAAGTATGAGGCTCTTGTCATAGGACTCAAAATAGCAATACAATGGAAGATCATGGCACTCAAGGTCTATGGAGCCTGGCAGCTTATCACCAACTAGGTAAATGATGAATATCAAATGAAGGATGAAAAATTGACTCCATACAAGAAATTGGTGGAAAGCCTCAAATAATTCTTCATTGGCATCACGTTTGAGAAAATATCTAGAGAAAACAATAGAGCAGTGGATGCTATGGAAACAATCGAATTGCTATTGGATATCCCATGCAACATCCCTAAAAATTAATTCTTTGTAGAGTAGCTTCTCGTACCAGCTTTTGAGATACTAGAGTCTAAATTCATGTGTGAAATCATTGGGCCTGGTGACCCTTGGTATCATGAAATTTACACATACTTAAGAATTGGAGTCCTCCCCAATGATATCACCCTGAACCTTAAGAGAACATTTTTCAAGAAGTCATCTCATTTTTTTATATTAGGAGACACCCTATACTGTAGGAGTATCGAGGGAACCTTGTTATGATGCCTTAATCCTAAGGAAGCTTTGATTGCTTTAACTGAGGTACACAATGGCATTTGTGGGTACATTCAAGTGGTATGACCTTGGCTAAGAAACTGTTGAGGACTGGGTACTATTGGCCTACAATGGAAAAATAATCTCACGAATATGTTTGAAGGTGCTTGCAATGTCAATAGCATGGGGACCTCATCCATGCACCAGCTCAAGAGATTTGACCAACCATAACACCTTGGCCCTTTTTGCAATGGGGGCTTGATCTCATCGAAAAAATCACACCCACCTCTTCCAATGGACACAAGTTCATTATCATTTCCATCGAGTACTTTAAAAAGTGGGTAGAGGCCATTCTAATGACCTATATCACAAGGAAGCAGATTTCCAAGTTCATCTTGAACTACCTCATTTATCGTTATGGTGTTCCACAAGCCCTTATCTCAGGTAATGGGACACCTTTCAAAAATTAGGTTGTTCAAGAACTATGCCAAAAAATCAATATCCAACATCACTCCACTTCATACTACCCCCAGGGTAATGGGCAAGCTGAGGCTACCAATAAAACCATCTTGAAAATCCTAAAGAAAACAATCAATGGAGCTATTCATGACTGGAACTTATAGTTGAACCCTGCCTTATAAGCTTATCGAATGAGTATCCACACACCTATAGGTGCAACACCTTTCTCCCTAGTCTATGGATCAAAAGCCATCATTCCTATTGAGATCGAGCTCCCATCCTTAAGAATATCATTGTAGAATCTCATTACTAATGAAGAATATCAGGTGTCGCAGTTGAACAAGCAATAACTATTGGATGAGCGGCACATGAATTCCTTAAACCATCTACAAGTCTATCAAAACTATCTCAAGTGAAGCTACAATAAGAAGATGAGGAGTCGGACCTTTCAAGTTGGAGAGCTCATATTGAAAGAGAATTAGAAGAATGTGCCAAATCTAGACAAGGGAAAGTTTGAACCCAATTGGTTGGGACCCTTTATCATCACAACAAGCTACAAATCAAGAGCATATCAACTATCTACACCTAAAGGTGAGCCTCTACATGAGCCTATCAATAGCTCCCATCTCAAAAAAAATTATGCCTAAACTTGTAAGGTATAAATCCAAAAATACCAAAAAATAAAAAAAATATAAAAATAAGAAAAAATCAGAAAAAGGATTGAAAATAGTAAGGAAAAAAATCATCCTCTAGTTAAAACCACTTCGGTTGTGCTTCAGGAAAGTACCTTGGTGAAAACATGGCAAACAGGCACCTTGTGTAAATAAGCACTTTCCATCCACCACAATCTCTACGACTTGTTCTACATCATTCATCCATGACATTTCATTAATCCTTCTGACACCCATTTGCGTCTGCATCATAGCTTGATCCTATGTTTGTATCATCATCCCTCCTAGTACTACTCAGCCCATTCCTAAGGTTAGTTTGTCCTATCTATATTGGAGTAGTCTATTACACCACGCTGGGGGCATGTGTGTACACCTACGTTGGATCAAATTCATGTATATTCTTGCAATCTTAAAATCAAAAATCAAAAAACATTCATAAAATTAGAGAATCTAAAAACATTCAAAACATATAAAAAAAAAAAGGTCAAAAAGTCAGAAAAAGTAAAAAATAGAGTCATCTTATTGAACTACGAGTCTTTGAGCTCTGAACGTAGAAAAGGCCATCATTGATGTGCTCTTGAGACACATTAGGTCAGTCCTTTAGGAGTCCATCATAATAAATTGACTATCCATTTGTTCATATCTCATTAATAAATGAGTTTGTGTTAGTCAAACTACGTGGTTTCTGTGTGTATAACATAGGAAAGGCTAATCTTTGATCATCCCTCGAGGCCCCTAGGATAGGTCTTTAGGTTAGGTTCTTGGAAAAAATATCAGAAAAAACAAAAACATTGAAAAAATTGAAAATAAAAAATATTTGTAAAACATCTTGAAAATACCAAAAACAACCTCAAAACATTTCAAAAACATCAAAAACATCCAAATATTTGAAAAATTTGATCCATCTCATTTCACAATCACCCGAAATAGACATCCACTCTTAATAAATCATCGTCACCCCAATCTTTGGTGAAACAATTAGAAACAAGTCTAGCAGATTAAAAGTAAAAACTCAAACACGTCAAGGTCCCAAGTCTAGGTCAGTAAGTAAACAATTTGGTCAACTCTTGGTACTAATAGCCCATCATCTAGTCAATCCAAAAATCATCTGCTAACATCATGTCCTAGGATGCATCCTTCCTACAATGGACATCAACATCAGGCATAGCCGTAGTTTAGTCTTGGCTAGAGGTATGAAGAACATTAGCTTGTTTGTTTACTTGATCTTTATCTTGTTGATTTATCTTATTGCGCTCATTTTAATGACCTCTCGATGATGTCTAAACAAAATGATTTAGAGAGAAAGGAATGGGGAATTGATCATTATCTTTTTATCTACTGTGCTTGTTAGATATTCTTGTAATATAGCCTTAGTCATGCTTACTTTGTTTCATTTGTAGGGAGGGTATTCTGGGTATCTTATTGGCCACATGTGAAGGTTCTTCTTTTCTATGTTTTGATATGAGATACTTGAAATATCTAAACTGTATTCCAAGTAGGGTTTTGTATGTCAAGTGTGAACAAGGATACTCCTATCTAATTGTCAAGTCAAAGTCCATCACACTAGGTACAACTTCATCCTAATTCTTTATACCTTGATGCATTGTATCTATGTGTGTTATAAAAAATTAGGTAAGTAAGCTCTTTGTATCCCCAATGTATGATAAAAAATCATCATCATGTTGTCTATATCATCTCAAAGTCAAGGATTGATTTCTCTTTCTTCTATCTTTCTCACATACTAACACTAACATGGTATCATGACATTCAGAAACAAAAACATCTATATATGCATCCATCTTGCATCCACAAAATGTCAAAATACTACATATCATTTGTATCATACATAATGGGAGACTTCAAACATCTCACATACATTGCATAATATATATTTGTTATTCTAAGCATCTCATAAACCATACATTTGCATAAAACATCCATTGCATAATCATATAGGTATCATCACATGTCACATTGTCCATACATACATCGCATATGAAAAAGGCACTGAAAGAGAAGTTAGGCATGACATTACATCCATCACATAAGCATCATTAAAAACATCACATTTTGCATCATGCACACATACATATTGCATCATCATTTCATACATAGAAAAGATACTGAAAAAGAGATAGAACATATTGTTGCACTACATACATCATCCATAAATGCATCCATCATAACATTACATCACATCATAAAGCATATCATATCATAAAATAAACATTTCATGCATCCATCCATCCATTACATAAAATAAAATAAGCATCACATCATATGAGCACATCGCAAGTCATCTCATATATATATATATCAAAAAAGATGAGTGTCATGATACATCAAAATCATATATATAGTATCAGATATACAAGAGGCTAGTCAAAAAATCTAGCCAATGAATGTATACACATCATAATCAGGATGTACAAAAAGAAAGAAGTGCTGCTAAAAAAAAATTGTACGCATCTACTAGCCCTGATGGCTGCTCCCTTCACTCGGATGCCTCTCAGGTTGATCATTTTTTTGTTGAAACCCTATCTACTGGGAATAATCTAGCTATCAAAGAGTCATGGGCACAACCTGATGATAATGAAATATGTAGCACTCTGCCTCCCTGACATCATCATGGTACATTTGTACTGATACAGTCCTACCCTGGGATGAGGTGGCCATGCTCTCTAACTATTGTTTGCGGCAAACCTCCTAAGCTAACTGTAGCTTTGTGGCCTATCTCTGCTAGCACTCATGGTCCCTCTTAGCAGTAAGGGCTTAGATCTACTGGCTGGCCTAATCTCTCTTTGTCATAACTGCCTATAGTTGGCCTGTCAAAGCCTAAATCTGTGCCTGCAATGTGGCTATCTGATCATACCTAAGATTAGGACCTGGTGGTGGCCATGGGGGTGGTATGTGTGTAGAAGTTGAAAAACCAACTTCACAATCCCCAAGAACACCTGCAAGAAATCACCTATCACATGCAAAGATATTCAAAACAAAAAGCAATAGAAGTTATGTAAACCCTCAGAGCCAATGTGTGCAAGCAAAAATCAGAATTATTAATTATTGAATGAATTGTTTTACAAATAATACAAAAGCCTTCGAAAAGGAAATGATGCAATAAAGCAGGAAAAAGCAACCCTAATCTTATCTTGAGCAAAAAGATAGCTCAATAAGATAAGATAAGAATTAAATGATAATTATCCTAGGAAATAAATAATTACCTAAGTAAACTTATCCTAAAGTGTAATTAAATAATTAATTACACCAACACCCCCCCATAAGTGCAACTTAGGGAGAAGAAAATTATTATGCAAAGATGACTCCCGACAACAAGGCCTGATCAGGTACTCATTTACAAAAGCAATGCAAACTAAATCAAATGGGGTAAAGGAGAAAACCACATGGGAACAAAACTCCTCCCCAAAATAGAATGCAATAAACTAAGTGATGAAAGATGGAGGACTCCATAAGACCCCCCAAGGACACCATCCATCACAAAGATACATAAATGAATTCCCCCATAAGAGAGGAAGAAAGAGACCATAGATCCCCCCCAGAATGAAGTAACTCCAAAAGAAATGAAGAAACTGCATCTCCTGAAAGAAGTGAGAGGGAAGAGGCCGAATGAAAGAAATCTCTGAAGGTGGAATAGGTGTATCCCAAGATGTCTCCATAGAAGCAGGTGTGACCTCAACAAATGAAGAAGCTGAAGTAGGTGAAGACTCAATAGAAACCTCCAAAGATGTAAGATCAATTGGATCCTACTGCACTGAAATAAAAGAAGCAACATGAGGTGGATGAGATGGAATAGAAGGCTTGAGAACAGGATCCAAAGTGAGAACACCAATATTCAAGAATCCAAATCTCTCCTCTGAATGATGATGGACATGCGAAGTGTGAGGAACAACTGTAGGAACAGAAGCACCACCAGTAGAAAAATCAGTGAAGGAATACAACCAAGAGGACTGATCCACTATCCCAGTAGCAATGACTGCTCTACTCTCCAAATCTCTTATGATAACCAAATCAGGTGTGAACTCCACAGATCTCCCATTGCCCCCATGTGTTATCTGATAGATGGAAAGAAGGTTATTTTTCAAGTGAGGGACACACAAGACATCCTGAAAGGAGTGATCCCCAAAACTAATAGACCCCTTCCCTGTAACACTCAGGTAAGTGTTTTTTCCCATCAAAATGGGAGACATAGTGCAAGGCTCAAAGGAAGTGAACATAGACTACGAAGATGCCATATGATGAGATGCTCCTGAATCTAGAAGCCATCTCCCTCATCCAATACCTAAAGAAGCACAAAGAGCATGTCCCTTCATATCTAATGAAGTATGTAAACTAGTTGTGCCTGTGTTATGCTGCTCTAAAGAAGAAGAATGAGGAGAAGAAGATGATGTAGACATCCTAGAAGGAAAATCAATCTGATGTTTCTAAAGAAGATGTTTCAGCTCATCATTGTCCTTCTTGTAACAATTATGTTCTGCATGTCCATCCCTCTTGCAACATGCACATGAAGACTTCTCCTTCCTAAATGATTTCCCCTTAGAAGAGGAGGATGAATCTGAGGACTCCTTTTGCTGCTCTGGAGGTTTGGAGTCAATTTTTTTTCTGTTTCTTTCCTTTTCCTTTAGAAACCTTCTGATCTCTGGGCTCCTATGATGCAATAAGTGCATGTGAAGAGGAAGAAGGTTTCACCATTCCCATGCTAGCTAACTTAGCTTTCTCTCGAGTGAGAGATGAAGAAAATTCATCAAGAGATGGCATAGTGAATCTCGTACGAAGTGCATCCATAGTGGCATAAAAGGTAGATACAAAAATTGAATAATTAGGTCCAAGCTTAGAAAGGATGGACAATATCAATTGAGAGTCTTCTTTTTGAACACCACACTGTGACAACTACAATATAAGAGACTTGAGTTTGGTGAAAAACTCTTGGATGCTATCAAAATCCATAGGATTTAAGCCAATAAGCTCATTCTCTAACTGAAACCCTCTCATAGTATCCTGCTTCCCAAACAAAGACTCCAAAGTATCCCATATCTCATTTGGTGTAGTGCAAGATTCAATGTGAAAAAGAAGGTCAGAGGAGAGAGACAGACATAATGTACCATAAGCTTCATCACACCTATTAAACCATTTTCTCTTTTCAGTAGCACCTGTAGGTTCAATTTCTATACCCATGGTTACCCTATACAACCCTTTATGTTTCAAGTGAATCTCCATTTGTTTTTTCCAACCAAAATAGTTGAATGGAGTAAGGGGTACAATGTGGTGTAAATCCATGATAGAAAAATAGCAGTATATACTCTCAAATGAAAAAAAAATGCTTGCGGATCTCAAAAAAAAATCCTAATTTGCATGCTTCTCAAGAAATACCCTAAAAAATAAAGGCTGAGTTCTAATAAAAAAATTAGATACTTGGAGAAAATTATGCAAAGATCAGGTCTAAGATCTGAGAAGAGGTCGGAAGCAGCTTTTCGATGCCTGCTTGTTTTTGAAAAATGGAGCCAAAACGCAAAAGTTACGCCTCCCGGAGTGAAAACAACAACTTTTGGCTTTGACAGGAAAAAAAGGCATCAAAACGGAAAAATCAGAAAATCAAACCACCACCATTAGATTCATCGTCGAATCAGCTTTCTGGTGACTATTCATTTTCAAAAAAATACCTCCATTTGCAAAAGTTATGAGAAAATGAAAAAAAGGCCTGAAAATGGGACCTTCAGCCTAAACCGGTGCAAAAAATCGGCCCTCGGGGGCTAGCCGTAGGTCACATCACTGACCGGGAGTCTTTGCTGCTCCAAGCACCGGTGACCGCCAGCTGACCGCCGCATCCAAGAACATCTGCAAGCAATCACCTATCACATGCAAAGATATTCAGAACAAAAAACAACAAAAGTTCTGTAAACCCTCAGAGCCAATGTGTGCAAGCAAAAATCAAAATTATTGATTATTGAATGAATTGTTTTACAAATAATACAAAATCCTTTGAAAAGGAAATGATGCAATAAAGCAGGAAAAATCAACCCTAATCTTATCTTGAGAAAAAAGACAGCTCAATAAGATAAGATAAGAATTAAATGATAATTATCCTAGGAAATAAATAATTACCTAAGTAAACTTATCCTAAAGTGTAATTAAATAATTAATTACACCAACAATGTAAGGCTGATGTGGATGCACTAGTGGCCTCTATCCCATGGGTGGCACTAAGGGAAGAATCCATATTTCATGCCCGACATGACCCCCACCCCCATATTGCCTATCCTACGGCTGACCCCTGGGCTACTGTGGAACCTATCTGATCCTTAGTCCCCTGACCTATCCTCCACCTAGTACTTGCCCTATTAGTAAAGTCAATCTAATAGAGGCATGGGCCCGCCAATATGCATCATAGGCCTAGGTCATCCCTACATCTATAGGAACATCAAATTATACCCACGAAACCATAACCAGCTCCCTAAAATCATCGATCACCTATTGCAGTGGGATCCTCTGTCCCCATTGTGGCTCTCTAGACCCGCAAGCAAAAAAGACCCTCTGGGTGTCATCAGGTGCATCATGTACCCCCCTGAACTGGTGAGAAGTTCTATCTAGAAGATATCTCTCCACCATGTAATGCTCTCATCCCTACATGTATTGGGACTACCAATCATAGAAAATATTATGATCATCATCATGCCATCTCGAAAAGTGGAGCCAAGGCCTCCACATGAAAACTGTCATCTCATCCAAAACTTTCCTCTAGTGTAGGATGTCTGTGATACCCATAAAGTGAAGGGTGGTCATCCCCCCATATCTATACACCATAGGATCATTATGGTCAACCTATACATCTGCAATATGTGGCCTCAAAATAGCAATGTGCTCGTAGGCCCACACGTGTAAAAGGGTCATGCCTACTCCAATGTTGTGGGCCCCACTATAAACAACCTAATGCATATCATGGTACAAAGAAGCTAGGATGACTAGCCCCTAGGTGTAGACGGCCATGTCTGCCATCATCTGGGGCCAAATGATCCCTCAACCAACGTTACATCCTTGAGTTCGACGATCAGGAACAAGGACTCCCAAGATCAATGCACTGACAAAGAGTCAAATCAAGGGCGATCCCATCATAGCAGTGAAGGTCTATCTGGTTGTTGTCCACCTCATAGGAATCAATGCCAAAAAAATCAAAAATGGCATCACCACTGGCCTTGACATCATAAATGATGCACTCTCTATGAATAGGGATCCATAGGATCCGCCACACATCCTCCAATGTAACTATGGCCTCACTAGGCGATAGGTGGAATGTACAAGTCTCACTCTACCATCTCTCGATTAGGGTTGTCATCATGGCAAGTTGCATCTACACCTCAAGCATCTAGGTAATATGGCCAAAAAAATCACTCCAAGGAAAAATAGGGCCCGATCCATCAAATACCTAGCACAACACAAAAAACGGCTCTTGTGCCCCTTTGAGTGGAGCACTAGCAGGACCTCTTGGAAGCAAAATGGCCACGACGCAAAAAAAAAGAATAAATTTGCAAAATAGACACTTCAAAAAAATTAAAAATCTTCAAAAAATCAAAAGTGATGCAGTATGTCAGAAGCAGCGTGAAATTTGCAAGAGTGATGATCTACGTCTTGCAAATGTGGCGCTAAGTTCGAAAGCGGTGTTGTGATCCAGAAGCAAGTCGACATTTCTGTGCAACTTTAAAAGTTCCTAGGGTTGTGCGATGCTCTGCTACAAAGGTGAGTTGGCATAATTGCGTGACTCTGAAATCATATAGTGTCGTGCGTCACCCGTTACATTTTCCATGCCCTAGGGAATTTCTTTTGAAAGACCTAAATGACATCTAATAAATGCTCAAGAAATGCAAAAAATGAGAAAAGTTTTGAAAAGCATACTGGGGGTCCTACATCCTGAGGTCTTTAGAACTCTCAAACTCGATCTGTCTGATGCCTGGGAAGCATGCAACCAGCCATTTCGTCAACACCTCAAAGTAAATTTGGCAGAATCTCTAGAAGGTAAGTATGCAAATGAATTGAAAATGACCCCTTTAACCCTATTTATACAACTTTTTAAGGGTTTTTTGGGTATTTTTTAGGGTTTTTTTAACCCATTTAATCTGTTTTTTCCCGAACAAAGCCCATTTCGGTCTATTTTCATCACCATGAGCCTAATTTTGCATCCTATGGGTTGTTTTCTGCTCTTGAATCATTATTGAATATTTTTCATGAGCTCAACCTAATTTGGCAATTTTTGCCCAATCTCTCGAGGGGGCAGTATAGTAGCGTAATTCTTCTGCTAGGGCAGTAGTGAGGCATATGAAAAAATCATAAAAATTTTGAATTTTGATCATGGTAGTGTTTCTTTGAACTAATGTAGCAAGTGCTTCACTTCAAATAGGGGAAAAATGTAGACACTGAAAATGTCCTGATTGATACTATGCATCTTATTCAGATCAACTAACATCATTTCTTCTAATTTCATCTCAAATTGATCACTTAATTGAGTAATCAACATTATTTAATTAAAATTAACAAATTCAACCATTAATCAAATAATTAAATTTATTGATTAATTCATCCTTCTTCTAACTAATTATTCATCTTTTTTAATTAAATAAAATCATTTAATTAAATCATCTCTTAATCCTCTCATTTGATTAAAAATCAATCAAATGAATTGTCACATCTCCTAATTCACTCCTATTAATTAATTTTGGATTAATTAATCCTAAATCACCTTTCTAATCATCATTATCAAATCCTCTAGCTTTTAACTCCTCAAGAGTTAAAACAACCATGGTCAACTAACCAGGTTGCACATAAAATCAATTTCTTCTATTTATCTAATTCCTCAATTATCCCCACAAAGGCATGTTCTACTAAATATTCCTCTCAACCACCTCTTAATCAATTAACCTCCAAAGGTTTTAAAAAACCTATGACATCCTCTTGAAAATGCAATAAATTCTCGTACAACCTTTCAAATCCTCTTTCATCCTCTCAAATCTCATTCAATTCCTCTTACACCAATTTTAAATTATCAACCAACAACATTTACTTCTTTTCCATCCTCTTCCACTCACAAATTTTCCAAAATGTGCTCCACCTTCATCCAATAGAATTGTGACACTTGGCACATTCTCATTGGCTCTCAATTTATCCCACATTCATCAAATCATCTCATTCTTCAACCCTTGGCTTCTATAAATAGAGGCATCCTTTTCATAATATGGATACACAACTTCATGCATTACCACTATAGCCATTTAAGTTTTTAGTTTCTCATCATTTTCAAGTTTCATAGCTATATTATAGTTAATTTCATCTTGGAATCTCCAACAACTCATCAAGCTTATCAAAGAGATTGGGAAAGGCTTCTTTCCACATCAAAGGAGGACCACTCCCCCTATGAGATTGAGGTTTGGTTAGCTTAGTGATTTCATATTGTGTTCTTGCTTTTTTTTCATGTTTTCAACTTTGTTTGTCCAAGAATTTCATAGGGAGCATTAGATTTGTGTTAACTAACATGTTTGACATTGTTTTGTTAATTTTTAGTTAGTTTATGTAGGTTTTGTTCTCACAATACATTATTACAGGTGCTCAACATATGTGGAACGTTTGTGAGGTTGGGTATGGAAAGGGGGAGCATGATGGTGCATGAGTATAGAGAATTAGCACGAGAAGAGTTAAAGTATATAAAGACAATGCAATGTTTACAGATAAAAAATCAATCATCGAGTGGTGTAATGCTTCGATGGGTCCAAGTAATGATGGCAAGTCTTCATTTTGTAGAATTTTTTGGTTTATAGATGATACTAACACTGCACCATATAAGGATTGTTGTACACTGATAGGATAAAGTGAGCTACACTCTTTCCTTAGCTAAAATGAAAGTTCATGGAGTATTTATGCATAGAAGATGGTATGCTTTTGTTCTTCATGTAAAATTCAAGCCTGGAATGAGTGGGAGTCAAAGGAGTGGGTTGACAAATGGTGGTTGAGTTATCTTAGCCCAATCCACACATATCAACCTTTGAAGGCATTGGAATTGACAAAGATGGAATCATCAGTTGACTTTGATTGCATATCAGATCTAGTTCAACCAGGTAATGAATCTACTTGAATATTTTTTGATATTCCTATTGTTATCTTACCTTGTAGTGTATTTGTAATGTTGAATAATTTCATCTAATTTTCTGCACATATCAATGTAGGGAATGCTTATGCAGTTATTGCAAATGAAGAAAACAAAGAGGGAATGGCTTATTACTTGTGTTGTTGTGTTGAGACCAAAAATAAATTGGAGGCCTTAGTTATAGATGGAGAAAACATTGAATAACCTACAAGCTTAGTGGTTGTTATTGGAACATGGCTTAGAAGGTACCCACATAAGAGTGTAAACATTTGGTTATTTCAGAACTTTTACATGCATCGTAAGATTATTCATTACTCAAACCTTGTTGTGGCATCCAATGTTCATTTGATCAAATATGGGGGTATACCTTTGAACAAGACCTTGTGGAAGGTGTGTGAGTCTAACCATGAGACAATACTTGACACAATAAAGAGTAGAGTAGACCCGGATGGTTTTTTGGATCAATTTGTAAGTATGTACATTGGTTCTTATTAATATATAAGTATTCACATTGATTTGCATTACAATTTAGAGTATGAACATCAAGATTAGTTGATAGTTAGAACTTTCATTTCTATATTTCAAGTTTACATATGTTTTGGTTCCAATTTTGTACATATGTTTTGGTTTGAAGTTTACATATGAATATTGGGAAAATTACATGTTTTGGTTCAATGCATAGCAAAGACAAGGTAGTGGGCCCACTAGCTTTCCAATTCGGTGAAATTGGCAAGGTAGCAACTAGCTTTCCAATTCGGTGAAATTGGAAACCTTGTGGGCTGTTTGAAAAAATGGGTCCAAGAAATGGGGTCTCACAGTGGTGTACATCATCGTGAGACTCCATCTCTTGGACCATTTTTTCAAATAGCCCACTACCTTGTCAATTTCATGGTGATGTGTCAAATTGCTTCTAGTGTTGACCAAGCTATGCTCTACTTCTTATAGATAGGAAATATTGTATGAATTTTTGGCATGCTTTGTTATCTTCAAAAATGTGATTTCTTATGTATTCATTCTTATTTGTTTGTGTTTGATCATATCATGATCTTGTTGGTGATTCATCATTTTGTATGATTTAATGTTGCTATATCAAACAAAAGGTGCAATAGGTAAATTAGATTATGTTGATTGAGGTGTAGGGGTTCATATTTCATTCAATCATGATATTTGAGGTTGTGGTCTAGGAAATATTTTTTGAGTGTTTTCATTCATAGTACATTGGTACTAGTACTAGGTGTGTCATTATATTATTTCATGAGCTTATTAATATTTCTTGTGGTCATATTGAGCTTACTTTCAAATCTTTTCAATCCTTGTTAATGAATTTTGTATGTGATTCTTTTTTGAAAAATTCTTTGTTAATGAATTATGTATGTGATTCTTGTTTGAAAACACCCAATATATAATTTGTGTATGCTTGAGCTTGTGATACAAGGTACCCATCCTTGGATTATATGCATAACAACAAGGATGATAGATTCCTAATTTTATGGTTTCCTGTTGATATATCCTATTGAAAGCCAACCTTGGGCTTAGTGACATATGGATATGTTGAGTTAAATAGATATGAGGAAAGCTTGTGAAGTTATGGTGAGATGTTCATTGACTAGTAGAAATCCTACTAACCATACATTTCTATGTAAGATTACCTCTGACTTCTCCTTACTAAATGGAAACTTGAGTGATCCATTGAGCTAAACTATATTGTATTGTTCATCCTCATAAGTATTATTAATACCTTTGAATTTGATTACGTTTTACGAGTTATGCATCATCACAATCTTAAAAGGGGATGAAAGACATGAGATTTTAAGAACAAGAGTTATAAGGGCATACTTGAAGGTGTTTGAAGATGGTCATTATAGAAGTTGCACAAAAGGTTGCAGACCTTAGTTAAAAGGAATGCAATTAGAAGAGGAGAAGGATTCAAGAGGGTAGTCCTTAGGTCCACAAGAATTCATTTTAGTTATTTTTTCATTGTTATTCTTGTGCAAAGTGGTATGTGATCTATAAATAAATTTTCATTTCCTAAATTTCCAAAATAATGCAAATATTAGTGGTTGTATAAGTCTTACCACTTTACAAATTCAAGAGGTATCAGTTTTTATAATTTGGAGGAAATACATATTAGAACTAGAATTCATGGATATTCAAGTTCAAAGGCATGTCAGTGGTTGTTGCTGACTTCAAAGAAGATGTTGCTCTATGATATTCAAGTTCAAAGGAATTTTTTCAAGGTTTATGTATGTTCACATGTGATATCAAGTGTCCTTAGGTACCCTGTAGATTATGAGTTTGTAACCTTTCATGTTGAATCACTCCAAGTCACGTTCAATCGACTGGATCTCTTAAGAGTTCAAAGTGCAAAATGGCTGCAATATTTGATGGGATATAACTCAAAAATTGGGATATTTACAAACTCTTCATTTTAGGCTACAAGATCATGTTGGGACCCTCTACAATAACCTCTCTCAATTTTTTCTATCTCAAAGGAATTTTCTCGTGGTGATGACTTTTTAGTTGAGGAAAACATTATCGAATACAAGTACTGTAAAGTTGCAAAGTGGTGCAACTTTCATTTTGCAACTTGTACAACCAAACAGACTATTCCAACACATTTGGTTGGATACATTTACACTAGATATGGTCATATTTCACACCCAAACACTTTGAGTCACTTTGAGCTATGTTTAACCGACCCAATCCCTTAAGAGTCCAAAGTACAAAATGACTGCAATATTTGACAATATTTTACTTAGAAACCATGATGCTTACAAATTCTTTTTCTGAGACCATGGGATCATGTTAGGCCCCTCTACAATAACCTCTCTCATTTTTTGCTATCTCGGAGGTGTTTTCCCATGGTGACGATTTTTAGGAAAAATTTGTTAAATGCAAGCAGTGTAAAGCTACAAAGTGGTGCAACTTTTATTCAACAACTCGTACAACTAAATGGACTATTCTAGCACATATGGATGGGGATGTTAATGCTAGGAATTATTTTATTTCACACTCAAACACGTCGAATCACTTCAAGCTACATTCAACTGGTTCGATCCCTTAAGAGACCAAAGTGTAAAATGGCTGCAATCTTTGGCAGACTATAACTTGGAAATCATTATACTTAGAAACTAACTATATAAGGCCATAGGATCACATTGGGCCCCTGTATAATAACCTCTCCCAGTGTTTTCTATCTTGGATTTTTTTTCCCATGGTGACGATTTTTCAGTTGAGAAAAAAGTTGTCAAATGCAAGCAGTTTAAAGTTGCAAAGTGGTACAACTTTCGTATTGCAACTCGTACGACTAGAAAGACTATTCCAACATGTTTGAGTGGGTATTTTTACACTAGAAATGGTATTTTTCACACCCAAACATGTCGAATCACTCTAAGTTACATTCAATCAACTCAATCCCTTAAGTGTCCAAAGTACAAAATGACTGCAATATTTGGCAGGCAATTACTCGAAAACAATCACACTTACAAAATCTTTGTCTAAATACATGGGATTGTATTATACCCCTCTACAATAACCTTTCTCAAATTTTTCTATCTTGAGGGCATTTTCCCATGGTGATGACTTTTTAGTTGAGGAAAAAGTTATCAAATGCAAGCAGTGTAAAGTTGTAAAGTGGTGTAACTTTAGTTGTGCAACTCGTATGACCAAAAAAAACATTCCAACACATTTGGATGGGTACATTTATGCTAGGCATGGTCCTCTTTTACAGCCAAACATGTTGAATCACTCTAAGCTACGTTCAATCGACTCGATCACTTAAGAGTCCAAAGTGCAAAATGACTACAATCTTTGACAGACTATAACTCAAAAATTGTGATTCTTACAAACTCTTTGTCTGAGGCCACAATATTGCATGGGGCTCCTCTAAAATAACCTCTCTTAGTTTTTACTATCTCAGAGGTGTTTCCCCATGGTGATGACATTTTGGTTGAGGAAAAAGTTGTCAAATGCAAGCAGTGTAAAGTTGTAAGGTGGTGCAACTTTCATTCTACAACTCGTACGACCAAACAGACTACTCCAACACATCTAAATGGGTATGTTTACGCTAGGAATGGTCCTCTTTCACACCCAAACATGTTGAATCACTTTGAACAACGTTTAACTCGCTTGATCTCTTAAGAGTCCAAAGTGCAAAATAACTACAATTTTTTATGGGATATTACTCTAAAATCATGACACTTACAAAATATCTATTTGAAGCCAAAAAATCATGTTGGTCCTATCTACAATAACCTCTCTTGGTTTTTTCTATAGATCAGAGGCATTTTCCTGTGGTGACAATTTTTCAGTTGAGCAAAAATTTATCAAATACAAGTAGTGTAAAGTTGCAAAGTGGTGCAACTTTCATTTTGCAACTCGTACAACCAAATAGACTATTCCAACACATCAATATGTGTATGTTTATTCTAGGAATGGTATTATTTTTCACCCAAACACATTGAATCAATCAGATCTACATTCAATCGACTTGATCCCTTAAGAGTCCAAAGTGTAAAATGGCTACAATTTTTGATGGGCTATTACTAAAAAATCGTGATGCTTACAAAATCTTCGTCTGAGACTACAAGATCAAATTGGGCCCCTCTACCATAACCTCTCTTGGTTTTTTCTATCTCAAATGAGTTTTCCCATGGTGACGACTTTTCAGTTGAGGAAAAAGTTGTCAAATGCAAGCAGTGTAAAGTTACAAAGTGGTTCAACTTTTTCTTTGCAACTTCTACGATGAAAAAGACTATTCCAACATGTTCATGCGGGAAAATTTATGCTATGTATGGTCCTCTTTTGC
This sequence comes from Sequoia sempervirens, assembly GCA_007258455.2. Lineage (NCBI taxonomy): Eukaryota > Viridiplantae > Streptophyta > Pinopsida > Cupressales > Cupressaceae > Sequoia > Sequoia sempervirens. Next base: position 65,270 of record VDFB02350951.1, on the reverse strand, counting down.
ACCCAAACATGCTGAATCACTCTGAGCTACGTTCAACTGACTCAATCCCTTATGATGGCATGTAAAACAAAGGAAAAGAGAAAAATTCATATGAAAGTTGACAAGTTTGAGATTTCCACAACAAAGCATATTATTGCATGAAAGAGGTGAAACATCTAGGTGTCAAAATAGTTGATGAAATCCTAAAAATTTTCATTCTTGAATGGGTTATGATCCAATTACTATGTGGATCTCATACTTACATTGAATTGATTATTATTAATATTAGTATTTAGGTAACTTTCTTATTCCTATTATGACTCTTAAAATATTGTATGATCATCCTCAATTCTAGTAAGGGAAATCCATTTTTTAATTATCTTCCTTTCCCTTACAACAATATGGTTGTTGTAAAGAGGAAAGTTTTCAAGATTCTAGAAAAAAAATGAAATATTTATAGCTAAACCTAATCATAGGTCAATTGAAATATGAGCCCACATGGTGGCTTACCTAGCTAAAGATAATCATGAACAATGGTGTTAATAAGTTCACACTAGAGCCTCAACCATAAGTGGAAGCTAAAAATAGCCCAAATAATATGTATAAATATATGTTGATACATGAGATATTACAACCCCTATTGCTACTCCTTTACAATCATATCAAACATTCTAGAAAAAAATTGTTGCATATCACCTATAATTGAAAAATGCATTCTTTGAAGAAGATAAGTTGGCATGAATATAGAATAAGTAATTGGTGAAAACATGGGCAAGAAGTTGGATACATGGTGGACAAACCAAGTCACTTTTCCTTGGGTAATAAATGAGATGACATTTATGAGAAGGATCATTTCAATCCTACATCTTCCTTCACTCCAAAAAAGCATCAAATCCAAGTAAGTGAAATAACAACAATATCATTTGGTGATGAAAAAGGAGTAAAAATCAAAACCTCCAAGTTTATGAACCAAGTAGCTAATTGCATAGGTAGATTTTCTAGAACAATTCACAACTTATGCAACTATTCAACCATATATTTCATTTAAAAGTATATTGGCCCCACTCCAATGAGTATTTAAAAAAAAACAAAAGAAACAATTAACTCTAGTTCTTATTAAAGATGAATCTACCTAAAATTTCCTATTGCAAATAATGAGAGGTTCCATCTCCACAAAATTAACTATCAAATACAATGTAACTAGCCAAGAAATAATAAAAGCACCCAAGACAACTAAGGGGAAAAGTAATGACTCCTTTGAATCTTAGTAGGTTCCCACCACAAACAAGAGCTTATTTTAGAATACCACAAGCAAAGGTGAGGATCTAGAATAGGAGAAGGAAACAAATTGAGAGAAGTGATGATCCACCTATGAAAATGGGACATGAAAAGTAGAAAATGAAATAGCAAAGCATACAAGAGCCATTAGAGGTTTGTATAGATAAGGTAAAATAGGTTACACTATAAATATCTATCTTCCCTCTCCTCCTAGATTTACCCCTTTTAAATTCTTCCTTGGATTCCACATTGAATTAGCACATAAGTAAATGATAAATCATTGGTGAATCATTTTTGGAAATATTGAAGTTGTTTAGCATCAACTAATAAAGTTGTTTAGCATCAATCAATAAATATTCAAGATAAACCATGAAGGAAAATAATGAGCAATGCTAGGGCTAACCAATCAATAAGTATACACATGAATACGTGAAGCATACATGTGAATAAGTGAAACACAAGTACTCAAATACACGTAAGCCTTAAAGTATACACATGAATACATAGTATACACATTAATACAAAGTATATGCATGAATACAAGGTATACACATGAAAAAATGTAAGTCACAATGTATACACGTAAGTTGTAAAGTATACACTTGAATACAACTCATATCTAGTGAACCATGGATTTATAATGCAAACATGGACACCATCGATAAAAAATATTGGTATTAACCAAATACCCATGTAGGCATACATCAATATATGTCGATATAAGTATAAAATATATACAAAATAGCCATATAGGCTTACATGAATGCCATATAGGTATACAATGTCAAATATATGCAATACAAAATATGTCCAAAAATTCCATATAGGCATACAACAAAGGAACCTGGAATCAAAAGTCATTGCCCTCCAAGATCTCGAAACAAACTCTTTCCCTTTGTTGCTTAGCCAGATGGCGATAAGTCTATCACTCATTTACTCTAAGGTTGAGGAGTGCTCCTAGTCCTCCTCCTAGGGTTTAGTTTCTAATCAAGCCTTATATGTTACAATAGCAAGTAAAAATATTAATATATAGAAACTACATTATAAAAATGATATATTTAACAAAATAATCACTTATCACCATTAGATGATCACTCTCCTCAAGGTAAATATTTATATGCCCACATGGCTTGTTGAAGCCCTATAGAAACCATCCAAAGAGAAATTAAACTATGAATCAATAATCGTTTGGTTTTTCACTAACATCTATAGCAAAGAATATAATTTGAAATTTAGTAATCTACCTCATACCCCTATGAGGGGAATTGAGGAGTCTACATCAAAAGAAACACCAAGCTCCATTGCCCTATGAACACCTAGAGGTGTTTCTACTTGCAACATCTGAAAATAAAACAATAAATTATTTAATCATGAAAAAACTACAATAGTGATGCACATCATGGCTTATAATGTATGCGATAGTGAACAAAATTTTGAGTGCTTATTGAACTATATATTTCTTACTAGCATGCTTACTATTTTCCCTATCAATAGCTTGTTCGAAAGCACCTATTTTAGGATTTTATCCATAGTAGCAAGGCGGTGAACCGTTTGATAAAATGCTTTGGTAGAAATGTACGAAAAATGGGTAGCATAGAGAAGGCAGTGAATTGTTTGAGAAAATTCCTCAAAGAAATATGGTCTCATGGTGATGGAATGCCATGAAAAAAAAATGTTTCATGGCATTCCATCACCATAAGACCACATTTCTTTGAGGATTTTTTTCAAACAGTTCATTGCCTTCTCTATGGTATTATGCTGAGATGGGTTAGATGGTATAGTGTGTTCTTGGTTATGAGATGGAGGGAAATCATGACATGAAGAGTGAGGGGTGGGGATATGAACAAGTGGAATAAGAGGTGGAAGCTTCCAAATATTGGTAAATTGAGGATGATGATGAGGACCTTGAGTAGGATTTGGAGGGGAATTTTGGATAAAGGCTTGGTTTCTATTCTTAAGAAAATGAGTAGATTAAAAAAATTCCTCAAATAAATGTGGTCTCGTGGTGATGGAATGTCATTCCATCACCACGAGACCACATTTCTTTGAGACATTTTTTCAAACAACTCACTACCTTTTCTATGCTATTGCTTACTATTATGCTTTGATAGATATTTTCCAAGCATCCATAGTTTTTTGTAAAGCAACTATTTTAGGCTTTTAGCCATAGTAGAAAGGAAGTGAGCTATTTGATAAAATGCTTTGGTAGACATGTATGGAAAATGTGGTAGCATAGAAAAGGCAGTGTGCTGTTTGAAAAAATTCCTCAAAGAAATTGGGTCTCATGGTCATGGACATCACCATGAGACCATGTTTCTTTGAGGCATTTTTTCAAACAACTCATTGCCTTGTCTATGCTATTTCTTACTATTATTCTATCATAGATTTTTTCCAAGCATCCATAGCATAGACAAGGTAGTGAACTATTTGAAACAATTCCTCAATAAAAAGTGGTCTCATGGAATTCCATGAAAAGAAAATGCAATTGGTTGTTGCTCCTAGTTATTGCTTATGCTATGTGAAGTAATTGCATCACTACTTATGTTGACCTTCTAAAAAACTATATTGTAATTGAAATTTTGTCATCCATCAACATCTAGTTATTAGTTATGCAATGTGAAGTAATGCTTTGAGTTTGAAATATGTGCAATGCAATGTAATCAATGATATGAATATAAACTAGAAAAATATATTAAGTACAATTCATTAGTTAAACTCTTTATTATATTACCTATGTGAAGGTTTTTACTCCATTGGCATTGGGTGGTGTTCTTTTGAAACCTCCAATATTAACCTATTCAACATCCAAAATCAGATATTAGAATACCATTCATATAACAATGTTATTCACATGTAATATTTATGATTGTTTACTAGTTACATACCTCACTAGTAGATGTAGTGGAGTAAAAAATAGGTGGAGGGCCCGTGTATCTAATATCAACACTATGACCCTAAAATTTTATTACAATCATTAAACTAAATTAGTTAATCTTGCATTTCAAAAATGAAATTTAATAAATTAAATTCAATGAACATGCTAAAATTTACCTAAGTATCAATGTCTAAAGCCTCATTCAAAATGTCATCTACTATTACCATCTCCACAGCTACAGATGTATCCTACAGACCAGTCTCTTGATTTTCTATGGGGTCATATGTATAGGATGACCCACAAACCTGACAAGAATGGGGTGGAATTATACCCCTCAAACTCTCCCATAGCTAGCCCTGTACTACAAGAATAACATGCTGGATGATACTCTAGGTCAAAGAGCTAATAGACTATAGAGTTTCCACCTTAGCACTCTCCTTCATTATGAAAGGGATAGAAATTTGATCATACATCAGCCTAGCGAGTGTTCGTCTCCCCTGCCATTAAAGATTAAGACATGCACTTGGTCTATCTTGTGTTGACCCACCACCTCTCCCCTGAAAGTATTGCATATCAAAATAGTTGGGGATTTTGTTGAGGATGAATTCACAGTAGAGTTTCCTCAAGAAATATTGGGGGACCTCATTATTTTTGCATGGTGGATGGTCAAAAACCATCCACCACCTATTCCAAAAATTGTTCCTAATCCCTTGGTGGTTGCACTAATGGATAGGAAACCTCTTGCTATTAAGGTCAAGAGTTTGATTTGTGCATGGGTTGGTGAATAGTGAGCACAAATCATATTTTGTAATCTTTTCATCTTTTACTTCTTTATATGATAATTTATCTACATAAAAATTCCTACACTCCTGCCTCTTATTTTCCCAACCACTTAATTGTTTGCTAATTTCATATACATGTGTTAACATGGGTTGAAGTGAATTTGAAAGTACTTCTTTCCACAGTTGAACTTATTGGATTGTTCAATCTCATGATTAACTCATCAATCTATTTTTTGTTGTTTTCAATTTCCCCCATTAAATTTTGCTGAGTACCAGGAAGATGTTGTGGGATTGTTGGAGTTTGTTGCTATGATTGATCAAGATTTTGTTCATGAGGAGGATAAGGATTTTGAGGAGGATTTTTAGGTTGATTATTAATTCCTATAAATTAAAGAAATGAACATAAAAAAAATCTAAATTTACCTATTTAATAACAAATTCACAAAAAAAAAAAAACAATACTTACTTATTCGACATCCCAATTGACACAATGGCATCCTCGCTATAAAATTGCAAAGATTTGATGAAGAAATTGCAATTTTTGATGCTTCCAAAATGTGAGTACAAAATGATCGGGTTTACTGGACATGCAAAAGAAAAAATGACAATGAAAATGGAAATGAATCATATTTTCTTATTTTTTGTTATAATAGGTTATAATGCAAGCGTGTTATAGGCTCAGTGTGACCAAGCCTTAGGTTTGGTCACACCAAGCCATAACGTGATTATTTTATAACTCACTCACATTATAACACGCTCACATTATAACGTGCTCACATTATGGCTTTTCAAACATTTAAAAAAAAATTGGCCACTTTTTGGCCATCCAACTTTTTGCACCCACCCCCGAATGGGTTTGTTTAGGCTAGGCATGGTCCTCTTTCACACCCAAACACATCTAAATGGTCTGAGCTACATTATATCAGTGAAATCCCATAAGAGTCCAAGGTGCAAAAGGGAAACATTCTTTGATGAGCTATTACTCAGACACTTTGTCACTTAGAAATTTTTTGTATGAGGCTATGATATCATGTTGGGCCCCTCTACAATAACCTCTCTCAATTTTTGATATCTTTGAGGCATTTTCCCATGGTGTTGACTTTTAAGTTAATGGAAAAAGTGTCAAATGCAAGTAGTGTAAAGTTGCAACGAGCTATAACTTTTGTTATGGAACTCGTGTGACCAAACCAATAGTTCCAACTTGTCTGGATGGGTACA
>VDFB02350951.1:28018-59038 GCA_007258455.2 Sequoia sempervirens | reverse complement strand
CCAAATGCTTAAGTCATTTGGTGAGCGCCGAATTCGGTGCTCACCAAATGCTTAAGTCATTTGGTGAGCGCCGAATTCAGTGCTCGCCAAATGCTTAAGTCATTTGGTGAGTGCCGAATTCGGTGCTCGCCAAATGCTTAAGTCATTTGGCAAGTGTCGAATTCGGTGCTCACCAAATGCTTAAGTCATTTAGCGAGCGCCGAATTTAGTGCTCTCCAAATGCTTAAGTCATTTGGTGAGTGCAAAATTTAACACTCGTCAAATGTTAAAGTTCTTTAAAAACAAGCGTTACAAAATCACTTTTCAGAAAACCCGTGACTTAAGCTCTCATTTTATGCCTTTGCAAGTCACACTCGCCAAAAATAGATTGAATTTTTATTGTGATTCTTCATGAGGATGCCTCCAAGACATCAAAGAGGTTGAAGGGATCGAAGATTTATGTATTTATATTGCTTTAGTTTCAAATTTGAATTAAAATGTAGATTTATATAAGTTATTTAAATAAACCTTGATTTAATTTCCAGGAAATCAATCTCCACCTCCAAACATTGATAATTCACAATCACACCCTCATGAAGACCCTCTCAAACAAGAAGAACCTCAAACCCCTCCCTCATTTCGTAGGTATCCATAAGGAACCCAAAAAAATATTTTAAATCAAATTGAAAACAACAAAAGAGAGCTTGAACTATTGATTAGAAGATTAAATGAACATTCTACAACCCACCCTTACAGGAGAGGTATTGCAAAATCACTCAAATCAATTGTATCACATGTAGGAGAAATGAGAAAAAAATAATTTTTGGTCAAATAAGGGAGATGAATTAGAATAATTTTACATGCAAGTGGACTATCCTATGCAGATATGAATTTTTTTTTTAGCAAAGCTAACTTGTGTTCCCTTTTTACAAACCCAAGAACCAATGCACCTCTATCTCATGCATTCAGGATGTTCTCCATCCATTGGTGCAACCATGAATTAATTAAAAATAAGTTTTGGGAGTGGTGGTGGATGGCTTTTGACCAACCTCCATGCAATAACAGTTATGAGGTATCACAGTTTTTTTTAAGGAAACTCTATTGTGAGTTTTTCCTCAATAAGGTGCCAAATTATTTCGACATTTTAGAATTTAGGGTAGAGGTGGGGGCTCTACACATGATAGATTAGGTGCACAACATAATCCACAATTGGCACCAAGACCCTTGGCCAAACCCATGGTGGAGCGTGTCACTGTTTCATTAGTTCTAAAGGACAGTATCAAGGTGGACACGCTAGACTCAATTAGCTCACTCACTTAGAGCTTTATACAGTGTGTGAGGCCTCTAGTAGAGCTTGATGTGGGCGAGACTCCTAGGCCTAGAGTTTCAGTGCACCATTGTACCTCTTGTGGTGTTGTTTGTAAGTATGATGGTGAGAGTGCTCAGGATGCAGCTACACAAGCATACATTAGTTGTAGAGAAGATGGTTCTAACAAATGCCTTAGTAAATGAAACATTCGGCATTGCTACTAAGTAAAATTCAGCAAGTTCATTTAATTTTGTTTATTAAATTCTATTTTGAAATGTAAGAATAACTAAATTAGTAGAATGAATATGATGAAAATTTAGGGTCAGAGTGTAGATGATACATGCACTATTTATACAAATCCATATATATTTACGACGTTGATTCCATAGGTATGCAACTACAATTAAAGAAATAATTATTGCATATTGTAGTGTAGAAAAAATTAACCCTTTTTCACACTTATTTTGGGAATGAATAATTAATAATAAAATGGCCCTAAAGGTTCCTTATTTGTACAGTGTTGTAAAGTGTATCTTAACACTTTCACATTAATCTAGGACTTTATTGCTTAATTGGGCTTATTTATGGATAATCCCAAAACTTATCAAATAACCAATAATAATTTAGTGTTTTAGGTTATGTGTTCCATATTTGGTGATATGGGTGTATGAGTTCCACCTAGGTCTTGGGACTTGATTTCAAATTACACATTAAACAAGACATTTCTAGAAATCTATGTCCTAGATTTTAGCTACTAGGACTCATACGCCACAACTGGCATATGAGTCCCGCTTTAACTAGGACTTATTTTGAATCAAATTCTTAGTGGGATTTTATTATCCTAGGTTTGATGTCAGCTTCTAGTGTTGTAATTTAAGGAAATTTGGCATAAACAAGTATAAATACAAGCTTATTTCACATAATTTCACCTAAGCTTTCAAGTATTCAAGTATTATAGAAAACTTATGATCAAGAGAGCATTTAAGAGCATTCAAAGGCAGATTTGTAGAAGATTATTGTAGCAATCAAGATCGATTGTCATGTCAAAGTCTTAATGCATCATGAATGTGGTTTTGAGCTAATCTTGTGATGTATTGTTCAAGATCAATTCAAGTATTCAAAGGCATTATCTTTCATCAAGAATTGTCATCAAGATCTACATCTATTGAGGCCACTTCATGCTTGTTTACAGATCTACAAGGTTTCAAACAAGGTTCTACTATTTTAACTTATGTTTCATGTATCATTTCATTCATGCTTCATTTCTCATTAAGGTTTGATTACCAAAACAGGGTTTGACCAAGGGAAACCCCCATTCCATAATAAACCAATGCTTTTTCTCTCTCTTTGTTTGATTGCAGGTTTATAGGTTGAAGAAAAAGTGGATTTGAAGCCTTCAAAAGTACCAAAATTGCAAAGTTTTTGAAAGAGGAAAAAATGGGTTTTACAGGGACCCGAAACCATAGAGTTTACAAACAAAAGAAAAGATCATCAAAGACCCCATAAATAGAGAGGTTGTATAGAGTACAACAAAATGACAAAGCCATAGCCACCAAAAAAAGGCCAACAAGGGCCATAGAAAAGACCCAAAAAGACCAGAAAAAACGCCAGCAGTGGCTAAACTTGGGACTTTAAAGTTTTCATTGTCTCAGCTTCCATGTCATTCATTTCTTGAACCCCCTTCTTTAAGATCTAGACCATCTGGGTAGTAGGAGGCGCTTTTCTCTTGAGGTTGGCACGGGTCCTCTTCGGCATTCCTTGGTCTTCATTCTTGCATTTTTCCTTGTCCTCTTTTAGATCGACAACCAACAAACCCTATTGCAACTTTTCCAACTTTTTAGACATTACATTGATGATAATGGCATTGTGCCTTGCCATTCTATGGTTTTGTTCCACAACATTTTTCATATTGTTTTTTATTTTAACTATTTCAACTTCCAGAATCTTATACTTGTCTTCAATATCATAATCTCTCATTCTAGTTTTGTTCTTATTCTATTTTCCTTCCTCATTGCTTAGAGAAGATAGCTTCAATTCCAATTCCTCCAGCTTTCTTTTTAGAACCCTATTTCTAAGATTAAGATCACTAATTTCTTGATAGGCCCATTTCATAACCCTGAAAATATCACCAACGCCACTTCTAGTAAAGGCAAGGATATCTCTAGATTGATCCCGGTCTAAAATGAGGTTAAAATTATCTAGGTTAGTGGAACTGGGAAATCTGGTACCATCATCTCTGAAAGAGGCAGGACGGGTAGAGACAGAGTTTCTAGTAGCTTCAGGGTTCTTAATTTTGTCCTCCAGAGAATCCACAAAGTAGGAAACCAACTTATTGGTAGGGGAACCCTTGAGAATGAGATTCTTTAAAGGGACCGAGCAGCTGGGGTAAATATCAGGGTTAGATTTTGCGAGATGGGGTTTACAAAGTTAGGTTTCCTTACCAGACAGGACAAGGGATGGATGGGCTTCAACAATTCTCTCTGGGTTAGGCTTAGAATGATTCTCTGAACCACCACTGTCCGTTTCATAGTCCTCAGACGTCGTGGAGGCAACCGGTTTCATAAAAAAATGTCAAGAATCACAAAAACTCAGATCTAGAGCAAGATATCCAACCTATTTACATGAAACCAGTGGGAAAGTGCTTATTTGATCCATCTTCATGTGCTCACAAAGTTTCACTTCATAACTCTACTCTTGGGACACTTTATGAAAAAATGGGACACTTTGTAATAGTCTGGGAAAATGTGTCCTAGTACTACCTTTTTACTAGATTTCAGCCAATTCATATTAGTCACTAAGAGATTCTAGATCCTTCCCAAAAAACCTATACTAGGACTAAATCACCCAATCTGGCATATGAGTCCCAGTACACCTCAAAAGTAGCAATTTTTTAGGGATTTCAAGACTTTCTTAGTCATCTTCATTTCTCTATGTACTTCTCTATTTTATTCTATTTATCAGTCTAATTACATGCTTTCAAATTCCATTTTCTAGGTCATTATGTAGTTACATAATTTGCATGTTGCTTTCATTTCTTTCTTTCTAAGGATTTGCTTAGTGGTTAACCCCCTTTAATCACACCTAAGGAAACCTTTTAGCAATCCTTTCAGTGGGTTCATACCTCTAGTGTTTCCTTTAATGAACCAAGAGTGAAATAGGACACCTCCTTGTGTGTGCATGTACTTCATCTCCAAAATGGTGGGGTGCCCTATTCCCTTGTGTTCACATATGAATAGTTGAATGATATATGCATGATTGTCTCATAACACACTTTGAATATAAAATAGTTTATTGGTGGACCTTCAACCTTGACACCTCACTATTCTCCTCCTCAAACAACTTTCACTCATCTAACCTTTATTCATTAATGGTGTTGTAAAACAATTTTAGCTAGTTTTGGTAATTTTGTGTGTACAAATCTATAATAATGCTTAAAACTACATGAACTTAGTTAACTAGGTTCTTTAAAGTGATGAGTGTAGGATAATTCATTAGTCTTTTAAACAATGCATTATATATTTTGGCTTTGAATTTTTTGTTTTCTCTTTCCTTTCAATCTCAAACCCTTTCACATATTAATTTTTCTATCTTATGGCTTTGTCTTTGATGACAGTGTATTCTTTACAATTGAAAATTTTCATTTTATGATGAAAAGAAATAAAGAACTATCATTTTAAAGTCTGAAACTGCCCTTTGTCATGATTATCTTGGGTTTGATGTGAAGTTAAGGACACTTCAATGAGTTCCCTATATCGTTTGACTATCCTTAAATTGATCCTTGTATTGTCATCTACAATGAAGTGACTACCTTATTTCCTTTAATGCTTTGTTACCCTTGAAGTTTTCCCTTTGTAATGAATAACCCTTTTTGGAAGCCTTTCATCTCAAATATCCCTTCCATATCTTCCCTTACTCATCATGGTTTCACTATTCTATTCATTGTTATCTTCAACCACTTACATGCATTTAGTGTCTAAGAGAAATCCATAGACTATTGTTAAATCCTTGGAGACCAATTATCAAACTATCCTTTGAATCTTCTTTCTTACTTGACAGTCCTATCACTTTCATCAATGAAGTGACTATCCCATTTGAAGCTCTCTTTAGGTCTTGTACACTATCAACAACCTCCAAGAAATCTTTCTATTTACGCTTTTGAAAGTCTTATAACTTTTGACATATGACTCCCCTTATTATTTGTCTTCATTGTCATTTGTTGTAGACTATCATATGACCTTTTTCACTATAACCCTAGACTCTTTGATTATTATCCTCCCTTGAATCTTTGATTATGCAATAATACTGTAATGAAAATTTGGCTCCTCATGTACTAGACTTCCCTATTGGAATGATGGAAATATGACTATCCTCAATTAGTAGTGGCTTTCCTCTATTTCTCTAACATTTGACAAAATACCCCTTGATTTTCTCTAATGCCTTAATCATTGATATTTTATTATCCCAGGCCACCCATACATTGATTGTCCTCATAGGGTGTGTGCACAAATCTGTGACACAAAAAGTATGCCAAATTGTAAAAAAAGCCTAAACTCTTCATATTACACTCGCCAAATTTGGCGCTCACCAAATGGAAAAGAAAAAAGAAAAACACAATTCAAATGTTATTTCCTGCTCAACCTGCAACTTCATTTAGAGTTTTTTAGCTCTACAACTTGCGCTCGCCAAATCTCCTTCATTTTTTGCACTCTTAGCTTGCAATTCTTCACGAGGATACCACCAAGACATCAAAGAGGTCAAAGAGATAAAAGAGGTATGTATTTCTATTGTTTTAATTTCAAATTTGAATTAGAATGTAGATTGAAATAGGTTTTTTTTTAAAAAAAAAAAAATTGTAGGAAAACAATCTCCACCTCCAAACATTAACAATTCACAATCACCCCCCCATGAAGAACCTCCCAAAAAAGAACCTCCAACCCAACAGTTAGTTCATAGGAATCCATAAGGAACCCAAGAAAATATATTAAATCAAATTGAAACTAACAAAAGAGAGATTGAAAATTTTATTGGAAGATTAATTGAGCATGTAAAACCCACATGAGAGGAATTATCAAATCATTGAAGTTGATTATATCACATTTAGGAGAAATGAGTGAGAAAATTAATTTTTGGTTGAATAAGAGGGATGAATTAAAACAATTTTATGCTAGAGGACTTTCATATGTAGATGTGAAAAAATAAAAAATAAGAAAATATGACTTGTGTGCCCTTTTTATAGACCCAAGAAATAACACACCTTTATCACATGCATGCAGGAGGTTCCCCATCCATTGGTGCCACCAAGAATTTTAAAAAATAAGTTTTAGGAATGGTGGTAAATGGTTTTTCACCAACCTCCATGCAATAACTATGAGGTACCACAATAATTTTTGAGGAAACTCTATTGTGAGTTTGTCCTCAATAAGGTGCCAAATTAATTTGACATTTTAGACTTTTAGGGTAGAGGTGGGGGATCCACACATGATTGACCAAGTGCATGACGTAATCCACAATTGGAACCGAGACCCTTTTCCAAACCCATGGTGGAGCATGTTGTTGTTCCTTTTGTTGTGAAGGACAATGTTGAGGTGGGAACATTGGAGTCGATTAGCTCGCTCACTCATATCATTGTATAGTGTGTGAGGCCTCTAGTAGAGCCTGATGTGGATTAGACTTCTAGGCCTAGAGTTCCACCCCACCATTTTTTCTCTTACAGTGTTGTTTGCATGTATGATTATGAGAGTGCTCGAGATGCAGCTAGAAAACATACATTAGCCACAGAGCAGATGGTTATAAAAGATGGATTACTGAATGAAACATTCAACATTGATACTCAGGTAAAATTTAGAAAGTTCATTTAATTTAGTTTATTAAATTCTATTTTGAAATGTAAGAATATCTAAATTATTCAAATCAATATGATGAAAATTTAGGGTTGGAGTGTTCATGATACGTGCACAATTCCTATAGACCCTTATTTGTTTTGGACGTTGAGTATATAGGTATGCAACTAATATTAAAATGTTATTTGAATGATTGCCTCATAACATGCTTTGGATGTCAAACAATTTACTGGTGGACCTTCGACCTCAAAACCTTTCTATTCACATCCTCAAACAACTTTCACTCAAGGAACCTTTATTCATTAATTGTGTTGTAAAACAATGTTATCTAGTTTTGGTAATTTTGCATGTACAAATCTAAAATAATGCTTGAAACTACATGAACTTAGATAACTAGGTTCTTTAAAGTGATGGGCCCATGTGAATTCATTATTCTTTTAAATAATGCATCATATATTTTGTATTTAAACTTATTGTTTTCTCTTTCCTTTCAATCTCAAACCCTTTCACATATTAATTTTTCTATCTTATAGCTTTGTCTTTAATGACAGTGTCTTTTTTATGATTGAAAACTATCATTTTCATTGTTTAAGATCAATCCACATAGTTTATTCAATTGGCATCTATCTATAGAGACATTATAATTCATTGTGTTATGTGACTATGTTTTCAGATCTCAAGGGCATGTCATAAGATTGCACATTATCTAATACCATTTGCGTGGATGAAACCTCTTCATTGGCCTTGACCAAGCATGTTTCAAGGATTATCCTAATTTATTTACTAGCATTCTCAATTATTTCTTCCTAAAATTCTATCAGGAGATTGCTTCTAAGATTTTGAACTTCAGATTCATTTTCCTCTAGTTTTTTTCCTAGCTTTTCAACCTCTTTTCTATGTTGTAGAAGGAAATTTCTTTATCCTCATGTGCCCAAGCTCCATAAACTTGTTTTCCTTACATTCATACTCTTTAAACTTCTATTTTAATTCATCTCTTAATATCTTGATGTTATCTTCACCCTTGAGTTGCATTTGAGCCTCTATTTTCATTTCTTCAATCTTCATTCTTAATTAGTTTAAATTTTTCTTCTTCATGATCCAATTTCCTTTGCAATGCTTGTTGCTCTATCTTTGGTGACTATGGATGCATATTAATTCTCAGCAAACAACACCACCTCACCCTCTTTTGAGAGTAATATGTTCTCAAAACCTTAAAGATGTCTCATTTTGACTATCTTTTCTACTCTATCCTAGAGTTGAATTCTCACAATCTTCATCCCTTTGTGGAATTGCTACCCTCTGTCCATGTTATGATAGTATTTTATGGGTATTTATGACCATCCACCATCATATATCATAGTCCATTTACCATTACCACCAGAAAACCTCATGTAGTTTCCATTTACCATTCTTTATGAACACGATTGGGAGTCTCTCCTTTGCTATTAAGAGGATTGTATTGGGTCAAGATGGCTCTAATTTCTGAGTCCATATACAATCTAAGTGTATATTTAAAAAACACAACCTCTAATAACAACAACTACCAATCCAAATAGAAACACCCACATTGTATCCCATCCAACCTTTGCTTGTTGTCTTGCTTATGCAAGTATCATGGTCTCTTATATATAGGAGGCCATCTTTACAACTACATTCATAACTACCCCAAGTACTTTTTTTGTAACTACAGTCTGAGCATTGAAAAGTATTCTTGTCTTTGCACTCTTCTATATCTTCACAATTGTTGACATCATCTCCCTTAAAAGCTAGGAGGACACTTACATCCACTATTTCGTATTTCCAAACAAGCAGAATATGATGTCCATCTTGGGTACTATTCCAACAACCACTATTATTGATCTTGCATGATGATGCATGATTTGGACTATTCTTGTGATCAAGAATAATGAGTTCACTTGAAGTCTACAAATATAGCTTCTCATTGTTATACTTATGCAATCATGGTGAATACAACCTAAATGTTTGAATCTTACTCATGAGTTACCTTTATGCCTCTATCCCTTATGGTCATTATTATTGTCCATGTATCCATTTTTTTTTAACATTGGGGTGTAAGGGTGCATGTTTATGTATATTGAGTTGAATGCCCTATATGAAGCATGATATTTGAAAGAATGTCTCATATGAAACTTCAACCATGATATCCACACCAATCCCTCTATTACAATTATGTTCAATAGAATTCATGTGTTTCATTATGCACCGAGAAAGTGGCCCACAATGGGATTCATACATGTGTATCAATGATTTAAGGTTGTCCTAATCATCAACAAAAAGTTTCCCAAGTGGTTGTATAGCCCTCAGAATAAAAGAGGCCATTTATGATCTAAACTAAGTTTTTCTAATAAGATTTATACTTGTATTGATGTGCGACCATTATTCCATGGCTTCAACAAGCTTAAAAGCCCCTATCTTTTGTCACATGTCCTTTACAAATTATTTGCATAAATCATTGTAGTGTTTGTTTGAGTTTGTTCTAGTCTTTTAAAAATTGTTATGAATTCTTCATACCTAATATAGCCATCATTATTTGTATCTATTTTATGGATAATAACACTCATCATCAAATGAATTTTCTTTCCTAAAGAAATCTAAGGATATGAAAGATACCTAAATTCTCTCATTATAGCTTTCACACTTGAAATAAACCTATAGAATACCTGTCATAATGAGATTACATGCAAGGTTTGTATTGTGGGGATATGAAGATGACCTCCTTGAAACTCTCCAAATTTGGAAACATTGGTAACTCTTACCTCCATTTTCTATAATATGGACTTATCTTCTACAAGTTTGTATAAATTCCTTATCTACAAGTCCATAGTGAGACTAAAGGTCCTTATCTCCTACAAGTTTGTATAAAGTAGCTGAAATATATTTGTCATCATGAGGTCTCTCAATAAGCCTTTTTGTAACATTCAATGAATATCAACAAGTTATCCATTCTTTATGGATTCCATGGGAATGTATGGTTATATACCTTCAAAAAGACCCTAATAACTACCTTATAAGAAATCCAAAAATAGACATCAATAAAATCCATAGAAATTTTCTTGGCATGGCATTTGTCATTTCTTACCATCACCAAGAGACCACATTACTTTGAGGATTTTTTTCAAATAGTTCACTACCTTGTCTATGCTTTTAATTAAATAAATAAACTAATGAAAGTGATAAAAAACTTCATATTTGTTGTTTCATTTTCAGATGTTGACATTAGACAACCCTATAATAAATATGTCTAATGTCAACATCCATAACCCATTTCCCAAAACTATAATAAGCAATAATGAACAGCAAAGGATTGCGGACGAAAATACTGGAGGATGATAATTACATACCGATTCAGATACCGGTCCAGAGTACCAAATCAAACTAAGACTTAATCTTGCAGTTGCAACTCATATAACATGGTGACATCAATGATAGCATAAAATAGCAAAATGAGATGTTCTTCTTCATTCTTCCAACAATCTCCCCCTTTGTCATTGATGGAAACATGTGTGAAAATTTACAAGGCCTCTTATGTACAACACTTCTCCCCCTATCACCAACATACTCTTCCTCTATCACTTTTCACTCCCCATTTGACATCAAGGAAAAAGGGAGGCCCAAATGAAATATGAAAACAATAAAAACAAACATTATCTGGAGGATGGCAAGCCTTGAATCTCCTTAAGAATACCTTGCCACATAGATTTACCATTCTCCCAAATCTTCTTTGCAGCAAACAACATCCTACTCAGGGATTCCAAATCCATCAGACTTTCCTCTGCATCATCAAGAGTACCGAGAGTCTGATTTATATTCTCAAGTTTCTCTACACTTATCAAAGCATTGGAAATTGGGGTGTACTCCATTCTCACAAGGTCACCTAACTGACCAATTTTTTTCATGATTTCTTCATTTTGCTTCTGTAAAATAAAGAATTTATCTCTATGAGTAGAGATGGCATTCTAGGTTGATGTATCTCTATCCTTGGATGTGTTGTAAGTACTAGAGAGAGAAGTCAACTGAGACTCAATGGAGTCCATAAGATCTTTAATACTCTAAGTGGCATTCGACCAATTCAAACAATAAGCAAAGACAACATTTGTTTCAAACTCACAAATTTGCACAACTTCTAGATTTTTCTCAACATTTATGTTTGCCAGAGCACACTTGTCATGCAACACCAACAACCTTTTCTTTCCCAGCTTCTCCTCCACTTCTTTCTTTGTCTTTTCACCAAGTTCAGAGACATACTCCTTAAAGGAGTCCAATATCAATCTCAAATTTTCTACTAGAGTGAGAGATGTATCAATTGAGGTAACAGGTGTGGCCTCCTGTAGTGCTTTAAGAGCATCTTCAATCATTTTTTTCCCTTTTTGGTGTGTCTCCAGAATCTCTCTTCTTTTGAATGCATGAAATGCATCACCCAATACTAACTTATGAACAAGAGAAATTTTTTCTAGGTCCACACTACCTTGAATCATAGGAAGTTGTAAAAGTTTTGAAGGAATCACCGGCTAGAATCTGATCTACTTGGATAGCAAGCATTTCAACACATCATCATCATCAGAGGATTCTCTGGGAGATCTATGAGATTTTACAACTTGCCTTAGATTTTCTTCATTCTTCCCAGCAGATTCCTCATTTTTCTCTTCTTCCTCTTCCTTATCTTTCTCTTCTTCCACTTTCTCTTTTTCTTCTTCTTTCTCTTTTTCATTTACTTCTTTACCCTTTTCATCTGCATCTGTTTCTTTGTCCTTGATTCCTTATTCATCATTTCCTTCATTTTCACCTTCATCTTGTTCTCCTTCAACATTATCCTTTTCACTTTTAGTATGCTCTAGAGGAGCATCATCATGTTTTTAAGGCTTAGCTTCACCCTTGTTTTGCTTCTCCATTTCCAAAGGATCATTTTCAACACTTGTATCCAGAGGGACACCTACAATGTTTATTTCCACATAAATACTTGTATCACCTGTACCAAGAGGAATAGCTTCCTCAACTTCTACAAAAACATCTTCACCTAGCTTAAGTGCAGAACCAAGCATGCCATATTTCTCAGTCGTATCTATGATTACTTCTGAAGTTTCCTTCCTTATTTTCTTTATCTACTTTTTATCCCTTGTCATCAAAATATTCACTCTTTTCTTCATCCGAAACATATTTGAGCATATCTTCTTCAGGGTTTCCAGATCATTTGGAGCCAAAGAAGACCCAGTTTTCTTAAATGCATCATGCCTGATTTTCTCTTCAAATCCAATAGCCTCTGATCTCCTTTTCATCAGGGCTACCCACATTTTCTCATGCACATTTTTCTTCACATCATCTCACTTAACATCCAATGTGATAACATATTGAATGGCATCTAAAACTAATTTTTTTCTATCATCTTTTCCCACTTGATCATAATATTCTATTGTAGGCTTCAACATGTCTTCAAAATGGAATAAAGAATTGAGTACAACCTCTAATTTGAAACGGGGGCCAGGACTTACTAGAATATCCTTTTGTTCTTCCTGATTTGGAGAGGCTTCATCAAACACCTTATCTTTCTTTGATTCGGGTGGGTATGTGCAAGATCATGATGGGCCAAAAAGTGGTGATATGATGGGTATGTGTAGGGTATGTGGCTGACGAATTTTTTTTACCCAAAATTGATGAAACGAAAAGGGTTTTTAAAGGAGATTCTAAAATTTACACCAATATAAATTATTATTTACTTTGAATTTAATAAATAATTATTATTTATTTTCTATTTGAATTACGACTAAAGTCTTGATTGATAGGCTAATTGAAAAACATCTATAGCTTTCAAATGGTATCACATTTTTTTAATCTGAAACATACGTCACATACTATAGGATTAAAAAAAAAAAAGAATTTTCATGAAGTTTTGAACAAGTTAAGGTGGTCGACATACAAGTTTTTATATTTTTTAAAAGTTGTAATAAAAACATAATTAATTATTTACTTAGAAAAAATTACAAAAAAATATGCATCACATCTAGACATGAGTTCTCTACTTATATCTGAAATCTTATAAAAAAATATTATCATTTTATTGTGGTTAGGGTGGATAGACACCTACTTATTTTTCCCTCAAATTTAAGTATTATGCATTGAAATTTCAAATTTTCACCAAATAGATTTTTTTTTTTAAATAAACCTAGTAGTTTAGAAACTACATTCAATTCTCTACAGATTATATTCTTACATTTTTTCAAAAAAAATATAGATAAATTATTCAAATTTTTACGTCAAGTTGCCTAACTCTGATTTTTTTGAATTTTTTGCCACTTAAGGGCCTATTTTTTCCATGATGATCCTACACATACCTGGGTTTGACGTGCACATGAACAACCAAATTCTTGTTCTTCATCTTCATTAGAAGACAACATAATATGCAATCTTTTAGAACCAATACCAACTTCCTCAGAAGCACCTTCACCAGAGGATAATCTTCCTCTTCTTTTCCTTACCAATTTTGCTTCGGGGTCCTCCTCCTCTTCTTCTTGATCATCAATGACATTAATATTTTTCTCCCTTGTAGATTTTTCTTTATTTCCTCTCTTCCCAAACACCACCAAAGGTGTTTCTTTCCTTTTCTCAAATCTTGTAGTAGGTCTTGAAGAAGTCGGGCTATTACCTTTATTAGGAACACTGAGTTCAATCTTTACTACAGGGGCTGTGGAGGGTTTCGAAGGAATAGTCCTGTTGGATCTCCTTAGACCTGATGATTCTCCCTCCATCTGTTCTCTCTTAGCCATTCCTAGTGCAATCTCCTAGTTAGTGTAACCAACTTCTCTAAGCTTCTTTTCTACATTCTTCCTTATTATTAGCTTCTAGTGCTCCAATTGAACCTCCATATATTTTTCCAAATAAGTGCCAATTCTAGATTCATTGGCATCTTTCAGACTTTTCAACATCTATACATATATTTTGGCTTCATCTTCTATAATTTCATAGCCCAATGGTTGAATCCATACGGTCTAGGGTTCAACTACTTCAATCATACATTCATTAGAAGAAACATAAAATATGATATCATTTCTATATTTCTCAACAACTTTCCTTGAAATCATTTCTCTCTCATTCATGTTGCTCTTGAATACAACAAAGAAAGTTGTTAGAGCATTATCTATGTTCTTCAAATCACCCAGATTATGTAAGTGATCAAAGATCTAAGGTGCCACCAGTCTGGATGTATCCCAAAACACCATATCATCCCTTCCAGGGAGACTCTTCAAAAAATAGAATAATAGGCACATAATCAAAGAACCAAATTTAAATGCATACTTCCTTTCTTTGGCCATTCTTAAGTTCTCAAGAAACTGTTGATGGAGAAGTTCGCACAAATCATAGTTTGCACCATTAAATTCCATATCAAAACCAGTATAAATAGTTGTGGTAGAAACATAATTCTCTTTGTTGGTGGAGTAAATTTTATGACCAATCATTATTGTAGCATACTTCATAGTAGGATTAGTGATATACTTTGTTGTAAGAGCTCTCTTGTCATATTGGACACCGATGAGTTCCATTACCACTTCATTCTTCACAACTTTCAGCATGGGTAACAGTTCGGTATCATAGAGTCCAGTAACAACCTTAATTGCTTCCTTAGTTATTAGATGGGGTCTATCCATCCACAAGAATTTATCATGTATTCTAATAAGAATTGGTTTTACATATTTATCATCAATCATGGAACTAGATTTAGGAAATTTGTTCCATCTATCCAATTTCTTCGCAACAATATTTGAGTATTCAGGTTTCACCAAGAAATTATCTCCAGTGAGCTCATTCTGCCAAATATCTATCAATTTACAGTGATTGAATTCCTCAATCTTTACTCGAATGAATATTCTTGTATCCTCGGTCGGCATAACCCTATGAGGAATTCATTAGAAGGTTCCCATAGGGTTGTCTTCGAAAACCTTCATAGAATATTTCATATATGATGGTCTGGGTCTTTCTAACACTTTAACAACTATAGGGGTTTCCATTCTTCACAATTTTGATCTTAAACAATTCAAAAAGATGATTCACACAAACCCACAACTTGCACATAAGAGTAGAATACCTTTTTCTTTGCAAAGAACTAGAACTAGAGTTTGCATGGCTTGAACTCCAAATTTCCTCAAGAATGCTTCAAAAATCTCTTCAATTTCTTCAAATGCACAAGTGATTAAAATGCCTTACACATTCACTTTATAAAACAATGATCTACCCTAATTTGCATTAAATCTAGTAGATTTCAAAAAGCTACTAAAAGACTCTTCTTCTTAGCATAGAAAAACCCTAATTTTCTCTACAAATGATCATGCCTATACTTTTTCTTTCAATTTCACTTGTGTAACCTCTAGCTGTCCATTCCTTACAACATATCCTCGTTCCAAAAATTAACATGCCAAATATCAAGGGGCTTAAAAAAAATTTATGTTAAAGCTCCACCTAAGACCTTACTAGGTCTAATTCCCAGAGGAATTGTCTACATCAGATGAGGGCACCGATGCATCTATCATTTCAGACTCTTCTTTCTTCCTCCAAATTTTATTTATTTCTTTTTTAATTTCATTCTTGTCAATTTTCTTCACTAGTTAATTGTTTTCTACCAGAGTAGATTACTTTCCCTTTTTACTTATGCAAACTCTTGAGATATGTCTTGGTTTGTTGCAATTGTAGCAGACAACATTTTTTTGATTAGTTTTTCCTCCATTGACCCTTTACCCACATTGATTAGCTTTGTTTCCAAATTTGTTACATGTATAGTAGTAACCATTAAAGGATTGATTCATTCTTCCTCCATTAGACCAATTCACCATCTAAGTTCTACATTCACTAGCTCTATGTCCAACTTTCTTGCATGCAAAAAATTGTCCAGAGAAGGAACTACGAAACTGATTCATCCTACTCCTACATTCTATTTCCCTATGACCAAATTTATTACATGAAAAAAATACACCATTGAAGGATGGATACCTTTGAGCATTTGGTTTTTTGATAAGTAGTCTTCTAGCAAAGTTTCTTGAATTTCCTTTCTACTTTCCTTTATTCTAAGTCTTCTGATTATCCTTAGAGTTTTCACCTCCTTCCATTCCCAAGCCATCTTTTTCTTTGCTAGGTTTCTATCCTGAAATCAACTCATCAAGCTTGTCCGAGCTAGATTTGAAATTACTTTCACATAGTTTCACTTTCTCTAGATCTACTTTCAGATTCACCACTTCTTGTTTAAGCTTATTGCATTCATCATATTTTCTTTGCACCATTTTACTCAGACATTCTTCAATTCTTTTCTTTTCCTCCACTTGCACCTTCAAACTGGCAACCTCTTCATTAGCTTGTTTTAACTTCTCACTTACTTCCCTATGTATTTCTTTGAACTTCTTCAATTGCTCTTTTAATTTCTAGACACATTCATTTGCTTCATCAAGATTTTCTTTCAAATCTCTATTTTCACTTTCAACTTTGCCAAGATCTTCAAGTGCAACCTGGAGCTCTTCTTTATCATCCATATGTTCCATCTTTAGGATCTTCCTGAAGTTGTTAGACTTCTCCAGAGGAATCAATCTCTGATACCAATTGTTGAATATCTAAGATACTGGGGGGTGAATCGGTATTTTCTTAAAATTATTGAACAAATACCAACCAATTACCCCAATGCATATAATAGTACAGATAAGAAAAAGAATTAACACAACATGAAATCACTCAACACATGAACACCAAGATTTTTATGTGGAAAACCCAAAATGGGAAAAGCCATGGTGAGTGTTAGCTCACAATATAGGATAACCAATTATAAAATATTACAAAAAGGGGTGGCTCACTACAAGGACTCACTATCCAAAAAGAGAGGCTCACTTCCTATAGAATTAAAATGAAAAAATGGCTTATAGCTAGAAAATGAACTGATAATGTACACCTAATAAGTGTTGATTCAGTTCCTTTGAAGCTCGGTAAATTGACTTAGCACACTTCATCATTTTTTCACTTCTTCACATTCACATCAACATCAACTTCATCATCTACAATCTCAAAACTATCCAATATATATAGTTGATACATCCGCAAGCATCAATTAGGTCAGCCTAATTAGATGCAACCCTTATTCACCAAAAATACCAAATGTCGACTTCAAGCATTCACAAAATCTTTCCAAAGACAATTCAAATGCTCAACACGCTACATGTTAGCATGGACCTAAGGTAGGTCACACATACATCCGCATAACAAAATTAATTTACTATAACACCATCTATCCATTAGGTCACCCTAAAATAGACCTAATAGCAAAATGCAACAACAGAATAATGCCAACTCACTGTACGAGCACCTGAATAAATGATATTTTTAATATACGTGCTTCCAACATCCATAAACCATTTCCAAAAACCATAAGCAACAATAATTAATAGAAAATGATTATGAACCAAAATACAAGAGGATGATTGCTGCATATTGGTTTAGATTTTTGTCCAAAATACCAGATCAAACTAAGACTTAATCTTGCAGTTGCAACTCATATAACATGGTGAAATCAATGACAACAAAAAAACAACAAAATGAGATGTTCTTCTTCATTCTTCCAACATAAACTTGTTAGCTTCTTTAATAAACTATTCAACCTTCTTCTTAAGTAGGCTAATATTGCATTTCTATATGAGTGTGCATTCCATGTGCATACTGGTGACTTATGTGTATTCATACTTTTTGAATTACATGTATCCATTTGAATACTTTATGACTTGTAAGGTGTATTCGTATGTATAGTTCATGAATCACAACTTATGAGTTATGTGTATTCAAGTGTATACTTTGTGACTTACATGTATTCCAATGTATGCTTTGTTACTTATGTGTTTTCATGTGTATACTTTGTATTCATGTGTATACTTCATGTCTTATGTGTATTTGAGTACTTTTTCTTCACTTATTCACATATATGCTTCACTTATTCACATGTATTCACATGTATGCTTCATGCTTCCAATGTATAATTCATGTGGTTGTGTTTATGCTTCATGATTCATATGTATACATCATGTATTCATGTGTATGCTTCATGCTTCTTGTGTATACTTCACGTATTACATGTATTCACATGTATGCTTTATGCTTCCAATGTATAATTCATCCGTTCATGTTTATGCTTCATGATTCATGTGTATACATTATGTATTCATGTGTATGCTTCATGCTTCTTGTGTATACTTCATGTATTACATGTATTCACATGTATGATTTATGCTTCCAATGTATAATTCATGTGTTCATGTGTATTCTTCATGATTCATGTCTATACTTCATGTATTCATGTGTATGCTTCATGCTTCTTCTGTCTACTTCACGTATTACATGTATGCTTCATGCTTCATACATATACTTCATGTGTTTGCATGTATACTTAATATTTATGTGTATACTTCATGCATTACATATATTGACATGTAGGCTTCATGCTTTTTGTGTATACTCCATGCATTATGTGTATTCACATGTATGCATCATGATTCCTATGTATACTTCATGTGTTTATGTGTATGCTTCATGATTATCGTGCAATTTAGCTTACACCACTCTGGCATGTTTGGGTGTGAAATAGGACCATGCCTAGCCTAAACATATCCATTCAAACATGTTGGAATTGTCGATTTGGTCGCATGAGTTGTAGAACAAAAAGTTACACCCCTTTGCAACTTTACACTACTTGCATTTGACACTTTTTCCATCAACTAAATTTTTTATAGTACAGGAAAATTCCTCAGAGATATCAAAAGTTGGGAGAGGTTATTGTATAGGGCCCCCACATGATCCTATAGCCTCATACATAATGTTTTGAGTAACTGCTCGTCAAATATTCCTACGTTTTTGCACTTTGGACTCTTATCATCGATGCAATGTAGCTCAAACCACTCTGGAATGTTTGGGTGTGAAACATGACCATTCCTAACCTAAATGTACCCATTAAGACGTGTTCAAACTGTCAGTTTGGTCACATGGGTTACAGAACGAAAGTTACACCTGTTTGCAACTTTATGATCAACAGTGTTGGACCTTTGTTATAATCAAGCTTAACTTTTATACTCTGCCAAATTCTTTGTGGGATTTGTTTCAAAGCTGGCCAGTTTTATTTAAATCTTCCTTTTTTGTGTGTATTTGGCAAGTGGTTCTAGCTTTAGTCATATGGAATTTATGGTGGGAGTGTAAAGTCTTGCACATTTTTAGGAAAGTAGCTTCATCAACTAATTCAATAAATGCAAAAATGGAGAAGGTAGTTTCTGAGACTATAAATTCAAATGTTCAAAAGTATAAGGGTATTAGTTCACTTTATACAAGTTGGGATGACTAGATTCTACACAACTTGAAGGGTTTAAAGTTGCCATTTCCGGGCAATCTATTAAATTTGCATTCTGTGAAGAGTGATAGGAAGCATGTTAAATGGGATGCACCACAGGACAGTTTCATAAAATTGAATTTTGATGGGGCCTCAAAAGGAAATCCATGGGATTTAGGGGCAAGTATCCGTTTAAGAGATTCAAGAGAAAGGTAATAGCAGTTTGTTCTAATCATCTCCCAAAAGGTTCCAACAACCTTGCAGAGTCAAAAGCACTTTTGATAGGATTGGAGATTGCATTGAAGCTTGGCATTGCAAAGTTTCATATTGAAGATGATTCTTTGTTGACTATTAATGCTTGCAAAGTAAAAAGCATTCAAAATTGGACTTTAGGTTACATTCTTCAAAGAGCTTGGTCTTTGCTATAAAATTTTCAGAATTACCAAATCATTCACACATATCGTGAAGGTAACAAGTTAGAAAATTACTTAGAAAATATGGGATTTAATAATCAGAAATTTTTTCTAGCCCAAGACATTAGTCAAATCAAAAAACACCCTCAGTTGGAGGAAATTGCACACCAAGATGCTTTAAATATGGAATAGTCTAAAGGCACAAACAGTGCATTTTTTTAAATATACACATATATACATTATGTCATAAAAAGGGGAAGCATGGTATAGACCAAGCAATCTTAATACACATTTGGTAGAAGAATAGTCAGCTTATTGTTTAGTATTCTAAAGTTTATCATAAAGTATGCTATGGCAGATGGTTATCTTACAGTTCAACACTGTAAATTTCAACACAAAATGTGCCATGGTTATTTATCAAATTCCTATCTAGTTCATGTATCGAGATGCACTTTTTCTAGATTGGAAATGTGTCTCAACTTATTGGCTTGATATTGGAAACATTGTGTTCTTTTCTTCCTTTGATCAACTAGACTGTGCTCCATCGGCAAGACCTTGTTCACAATCTCCTTGATGGACTAATATTACTCTTTTATTGTCAAGTGTTTCTTTGGTGGGACATATTCTTGTTGGTAGGACATTTTCTTTAATCCCATCGATGGTCTAATGGTCTTTATCGATTCACCATCATGTTCTATCAACGTAAGTTTTCTCTATTGATGAGACTATATATTTTTTCTTACCGATAGAATGACAACACTTTCTTTTCGATGGGACACTATAGTATCAGTTGGACTCTCCACTATGTCTTGATGATGGACCAATGACTATGGTTGGATCCAGGCTGATAGGTGGGGAGCTATAATTGGTGCTAACTTGGTAGTGGGGAGCACATCAACTGGTGTGATCTTTATTCGTATGACATCCTCATATCAGTGGGAGTCAATTTGTTGTCTTGCTGATATGCTGATACATGGTGAACCTTTTCAATGGTAAATTGGACATTGACAAGACTTGTTTGTATTTGTGGGAAGTGATATGGTGTCTCCCCGATGTGGCAATGGACTTGGTCGATGGTATACTTTAAGGAGCCTATTTCAGTGGGACAATGAGTGATCGATGAGACACGGTCTCTTGTCTCACCGATTCTATGATGACTACTTGGTTTGGCAGGTATTACACTTGTCAGAGCAACTCAAATACATCAGTGAGTGATTTATGGTTGTCTCATGGATAGCCTGATATGGTAACTGCTATGTGACGGTTTGTCTACAGTCATGGTAAATTTGAAGAATAGTAAATTTGTAGTGGCATATAGGGGAGGGAAGATAGATAGAAATTGTAATGGTTTTTGTTGGTTAATTTCAGCTACTCTAGATACCATATGCTATAATTATTTATAAATATTAATATAATCTACAAGATTTTTTCTTTTGCTAAAAAAAAAATTTACATTACTTGCATTTGACACTTTTTCCATCAACTAAAATGTCAACACCACAGGAAAATGCCTTAGAGATATCAAAAACCGAGAGAGGTTATTGTATAGGAGCCCCAAATGATCTCATAACTCTAGATGGAATGTTTCTAAGTGACAAGATGTCCAAGTAATTTCTTGTCAAGGATTGCTACTTTTTTGCACTTTGGACTCTTAAGGGATATCATCGATGGAATGCAGCTCAAACCACTCCAACATGTTTGGGTTTGAAAAATACCATGCCTAGCCTAAATGTACCCATCCAGACAAGTTGGAACTATTGGTTTGGTCACACGAGTTCCATAACAAAAGTTATAGCTCGTTGCAACTTTACACTACTTGCATTTGACACTTTTTCCATTAACTTAAAAGTCAACACCATGGGAAAATGCCTCAAAGATATCAAAAATTGAGAGAGGTTATTGTAGAGGGGCCCAACATGATATCATAGCCTCATACAAAAAATTTCTAAGTGACAAAGTGTCTGAGTAATAGCTCATCAAAGAATGTTTCCCTTTTGCACCTTGGACTCTTATGGGATTTCACTGATATAATGTAGCTCAGACCATTTAGATGTGTTTGGGTGTGAAAGAGGACCATGCCTAGCCTAAACAAACCCATTCGGGGGTGGGTGCAAAAAGTTGGATGGCCAAAAAGTGGCCAATTTTTTTTTAAATGTTTGAAAAGCCATAATGTGAGCACGTTATAATGTGAGCGTGTTATAATGTGAGTGAGTTATAAAATAATCACGTTATGGCTTGGTGTGACCAAACCTAAGGCTTGGTCACACTGAGCCTATAACACGCTTGCATTATAACCTATTATAACAAAAAATAAGAAAATATGATTCATTTCCATTTTCATTGTCATTTTTTCTTTTGCATGTCCAGTAAACCCGATCATTTTGTACTCACATTTTGGAAGCATCAAAAATTGCAATTTCTTCATCAAATCTTTGCAATTTTATAGCGAGGATGCCATTGTGTCAATTGGGATGTCGAATAAGTAAGTATTGTTTTTTTTTTTTTGTGAATTTGTTATTAAATAGGTAAATTTAGATTTTTTTTATGTTCATTTCTTTAATTTATAGGAATTAATAATCAACCTAAAAATCCTCCTCAAAATCCTTATCCTCCTCATGAACAAAATCTTGATCAATCATAGCAACAAACTCCAACAATCCCACAACATCTTCCTGGTACTCAGCAAAATTTAATGGGGGAAATTGAAAACAACAAAAAATAGATTGATGAGTTAATCATGAGATTGAACAATCCAATAAGTTCAACTGTGGAAAGAAGTACTTTCAAATTCACTTCAACCCATGTTAACACATGTATATGAAATTAGCAAACAATTAAGTGGTTGGGAAAATAAGAGGCAGGAGTGTAGGAATTTTTATGTAGATAAATTATCATATAAAGAAGTAAAAGATGAAAAGATTACAAAATATGATTTGTGCTCACTATTCACCAACCCATGCACAAATCAAACTCTTGACCTTAATAGCAAGAGGTTTCCTATCCATTAGTGCAACCACCAAGGGATTAGGAACAATTTTTGGAATAGGTGGTGGATGGTTTTTGACCATCCACCATGCAAAAATAATGAGGTCCCCCAATATTTCTTGAGGAAACTCTACTGTGAATTCATCCTCAACAAAATCCCCAACTATTTTGATATGCAATACTTTCAGGGGAGAGGTGGTGGGTCAACACAAGATAGACCAAGTGCATGTCTTAATCTTTAATGGCAGGGGAGACGAACACTCGCTAGGCTGATGTATGATCAAATTTCTATCCCTTTCATAATGAAGGAGAGTGCTAAGGTGGAAACTCTATAGTCTATTAGCTCTTTGACCTAGAGTATCATCCAGCATGTTATTCTTGTAGTACAGGGCTAGCTATGGGAGAGTTTGAGGGGTATAATTCCACCCCATTCTTGTCAGGTTTGTGGGTCATCCTATACATATGACCCCATAGAAAATCAAGAGACTGGTCTGTAGGATACATCTGTAGCTGTGGAGATGGTAATAGTAGATGACATTTTGAATGAGGCTTTAGACATTGATACTTAGGTAAATTTTAGCATGTTCATTGAATTTAATTTATTAAATTTCATTTTTGAAATGCAAGATTAACTAATTTAGTTTAATGATTGTAATAAAATTTTAGGGTCATAGTGTTGATATTAGATACACGGGCCCTCCACCTATTTTTTACTCCACTACATCTACTAGTGAGGTATGTAACTAGTAAACAATCATAAATATTACATGTGAATAACATTGTTATATGAATGGTATTCTAATATCTGATTTTGGATGTTGAATAGGTTAATATTGGAGGTTTCAAAAGAACACCACCCAATGCCAATGGAGTAAAAACCTTCACATAGGTAATATAATAAAGAGTTTAACTAATGAATTGTACTTAATATATTTTTCTAGTTTATATTCATATCATTGATTACATTGCATTGCACATATTTCAAACTCAAAGCATTACTTCACATTGCATAACTAATAACTAGATGTTGATGGATGACAAAATTTCAATTACAATATAGTTTTTTAGAAGGTCAACATAAGTAGTGATGCAATTACTTCACATAGCATAAGCAATAACTAGGAGCAACAACCAATTGCATTTTCTTTTCATGGAATTCCATGAGACCACTTTTTATTGAGGAATTGTTTCAAATAGTTCACTACCTTGTCTATGCTATGGATGCTTGGAAAAAATCTATGATAGAATAATAGTAAGAAATAGCATAGACAAGGCAATGAGTTGTTTGAAAAAATGCCTCAAAGAAACATGGTCTCATGGTGATGTCCATGACCATGAGACCCAATTTCTTTGAGGAATTTTTTCAAACAGCACACTGCCTTTTCTATGCTACCACATTTTCCATACATGTCTACCAAAGCATTTTATCAAATAGCTCACTTCCTTTCTACTATGGCTAAAAGCCTAAAATAGTTGCTTTACAAAAAACTATGGATGCTTGGAAAATATCTATCAAAGCATAATAGTAAGCAATAGCATAGAAAAGGTAGTGAGTTGTTTGAAAAAATGTCTCAAAGAAATGTGGTCTCGTGGTGATGGAATGACATTCCATCACCACGAGACCACATTTATTTGAGGAATTTTTTTAATCTACTCATTTTCTTAAGAATAGAAACCAAGCCTTTATCCAAAATTCCCCTCCAAATCCTACTCAAGGTCCTCATCATCATCCTCAATTTACCAATATTTGGAAGCTTCCACCTCTTATTCCACTTGTTCATATCCCCACCCCTCACTCTTCATGTCATGATTTCCCTCCATCTCATAACCAAGAACACACTATACCATCTAACCCATCTCAGCATAATACCATAGAGAAGGCAATGAACTGTTTGAAAAAAATCCTCAAAGAAATGTGGTCTTATGGTGATGGAATGCCATGAAACATTTTTTTTTCATGGCATTCCATCACCATGAGACCATATTTCTTTGAGGAATTTTCTCAAACAATTCACTGCCTTCTCTATGCTACCCATTTTTCGTACATTTCTACCAAAGCATTTTATCAAACGGTTCACCGCCTTGCTACTATGGATAAAATCCTAAAATAGGTGCTTTCGAACAAGCTATTGATAGGGAAAATAGTAAGCATGCTAGTAAGAAATATATAGTTCAATAAGCACTCAAAATTTTGTTCACTATCGCATACATTATAAGCCATGATGTGCATCACTATTGTAGTTTTTTCATGATTAAATAATTTATTGTTTTATTTTCAGATGTTGCAAGTAGAAACACCTCTAGGTGTTCATAGGGCAATGGAGCTTGGTGTTTCTTTTGATGTAGACTCCTCAATTCCCCTCATAGGGGTATGAGGTAGATTACTAAATTTCAAATTATATTCTTTGCTATAGATGTTAGTGAAAAACCAAACGATTATTGATTCATAGTTTAATTTCTCTTTGGATGGTTTCTATAGGGCTTCAACAAGCCATGTGGGCATATAAATATTTACCTTGAGGAGAGTGATCATCTAATGGTGATAAGTGATTATTTTGTTAAATATATCATTTTTATAATGTAGTTTCTATATATTAATATTTTTACTTGCTATTGTAACATATAAGGCTTGATTAGAAACTAAACCCTAGGAGGAGGACTAGGAGCACTCCTCAACCTTAGAGTAAATGAGTGATAGACTTATCGCCATCTGGCTAAGCAACAAAGGGAAAGAGTTTGTTTCGAGATCTTGGAGGGCAATGACTTTTGATTCCAGGTTCCTTTGTTGTATGCCTATATGGAATTTTTGGACATATTTTGTATTGCATATATTTGACATTGTATACCTATATGGCATTCATGTAAGCCTATATGGCTATTTTGTATATATTTTATACTTATATCGACATATATTGATGTATGCCTACATGGGTATTTGGTTAATACCAATATTTTTTATCGATGGTGTCCATGTTTGCATTATAAATCCATGGTTCACTAGATATGAGTTGTATTCAAGTGTATACTTTACAACTTACGTGTATACATTGTGACTTACATTTTTTCATGTGTATACCTTGTATTCATGCATATACTTTGTATTAATGTGTATACTATGTATTCATGTGTATACTTTAAGGCTTACGTGTATTTGAGTACTTGTGTTTCACTTATTCACATGTATGCTTCACGTATTCATGTGTATACTTATTGATTGGTTAGCCCTAGCATTGCTCATTATTTTCCTTCATGGTTTATCTTGAATATTTATTGATTGATGCTAAACAACTTTATTAGTTGATGCTAAACAACTTCAATATTTCCAAAAATGATTCACCAATGATTTATCATTTACTTATGTGCTAATTCAATGTGGAATCCAAGGAAGAATTTAAAAGGGGTAAATCTAGGAGGAGAGGGAAGATAGATATTTATAGTGTAACCTATTTTACCTTATCTATACAAACCTCTAATGGCTCTTGTATGCTTTGCTATTTCATTTTCTACTTTTCATGTCCCATTTTCATAGGTGGATCATCACTTCTCTCAATTTGTTTCCTTCTCCTATTCTAGATCCTCACCTTTGCTTGTGGTATTCTAAAATAAGCTCTTGTTTGTGGTGGGAACCTACTAAGATTCAAAGGAGTCATTACTTTTCCCCTTAGTTGTCTTGGGTGCTTTTATTATTTCTTGGCTAGTTACATTGTATTTGATAGTTAATTTTGTGGAGATGGAACCTCTCATTATTTGCAATAGGAAATTTTAGGTAGATTCATCTTTAATAAGAACTAGAGTTAATTGTTTCTTTTGTTTTTTTTTAAATACTCATTGGAGTGGGGCCAATATACTTTTAAATGAAATATATGGTTGAATAGTTGCATAAGTTGTGAATTGTTCTAGAAAATCTACCTATGCAATTAGCTACTTGGTTCATAAACTTGGAGGTTTTGATTTTTACTCCTTTTTCATCACCAAATGATATTGTTGTTATTTCACTTACTTGGATTTGATGCTTTTTTGGAGTGAAGGAAGATGTAGGATTGAAATGATCCTTCTCATAAATGTCATCTCATTTATTACCCAAGGAAAAGTGACTTGGTTTGTCCACCATGTATCCAACTTCTTGCCCATGTTTTCACCAATTACTTATTCTATATTCATGCCAACTTATCTTCTTCAAAGAATGCATTTTTCAATTATAGGTGATATGCAACAATTTTTTTCTAGAATGTTTGATATGATTGTAAAGGAGTAGCAATAGGGGTTGTAATATCTCATGTATCAACATATATTTATACATATTATTTGGGCTATTTTTAGCTTCCACTTATGGTTGAGGCTCTAGTGTGAACTTATTAACACCATTGTTCATGATTATCTTTAGCTAGGTAAGCCACCATGTGGGCTCATATTTCAATTGACCTATGATTAGGTTTAGCTATAAATATTTCATTTTTTTTCTAGAATCTTGAAAACTTTCCTCTTTACAACAACCATATTGTTGTAAGGGAAAGGAAGATAATTAAAAAATGGATTTCCCTTACTAGAATTGAGGATGATCATACAATATTTTAAGAGTCATAATAGGAATAAGAAAGTTACCTAAATACTAATATTAATAATAATCAATTCAATGTAAGTATGAGATCCACATAGTAATTGGATCATAACCCATTCAAGAATGAAAATTTTTAGGATTTCATCAACTATTTTGACACCTAGATGTTTCACCTCTTTCATGCAATAATATGCTTTGTTGTGGAAATCTCAAACTTGTCAACTTTCATATGAATTTTTCTCTTTTCCTTTGTTTTACATGCCATCATAAGGGATTGAGTCAGTTGAACGTAGCTCAGAGTGATTCAGCATGTTTGGGTGCAAAAGAGGACCATACATAGCATAAATTTTCCCGCATGAACATGTTGGAATAGTCTTTTTCATCGTAGAAGTTGCAAAGAAAAAGTTGAACCACTTTGTAACTTTACACTGCTTGCATTTGACAACTTTTTCCTCAACTGAAAAGTCGTCACCATGGGAAAACTCATTTGAGATAGAAAAAACCAAGAGAGGTTATGGTAGAGGGGCCCAATTTGATCTTGTAGTCTCAGACGAAGATTTTGTAAGCATCACGATTTTTTAGTAATAGCCCATCAAAAATTGTAGCCATTTTACACTTTGGACTCTTAAGGGATCAAGTCGATTGAATGTAGATCTGATTGATTCAATGTGTTTGGGTGAAAAATAATACCATTCCTAGAATAAACATACACATATTGATGTGTTGGAATAGTCTATTTGGTTGTACGAGTTGCAAAATGAAAGTTGCACCACTTTGCAACTTTACACTACTTGTATTTGATAAATTTTTGCTCAACTGAAAAATTGTCACCACAGGAAAATGCCTCTGATCTATAGAAAAAACCAAGAGAGGTTATTGTAGATAGGACCAACATGATTTTTTGGCTTCAAATAGATATTTTGTAAGTGTCATGATTTTAGAGTAATATCCCATAAAAAATTGTAGTTATTTTGCACTTTGGACTCTTAAGAGATCAAGCGAGTTAAACGTTGTTCAAAGTGATTCAACATGTTTGGGTGTGAAAGAGGACCATTCCTAGCGTAAACATACCCATTTAGATGTGTTGGAGTAGTCTGTTTGGTCGTACGAGTTGTAGAATGAAAGTTGCACCACCTTACAACTTTACACTGCTTGCATTTGACAACTTTTTCCTCAACCAAAATGTCATCACCATGGGGAAACACCTCTGAGATAGTAAAAACTAAGAGAGGTTATTTTAGAGGAGCCCCATGCAATATTGTGGCCTCAGACAAAGAGTTTGTAAGAATCACAATTTTTGAGTTATAGTCTGTCAAAGATTGTAGTCATTTTGCACTTTGGACTCTTAAGTGATCGAGTCGATTGAACGTAGCTTAGAGTGATTCAACATGTTTGGCTGTAAAAGAGGACCATGCCTAGCATAAATGTACCCATCCAAATGTGTTGGAATGTTTTTTTTGGTCATACGAGTTGCACAACTAAAGTTACACCACTTTACAACTTTACACTGCTTGCATTTGATAACTTTTTCCTCAACTAAAAAGTCATCACCATGGGAAAATGCCCTCAAGATAGAAAAATTTGAGAAAGGTTATTGTAGAGGGGTATAATACAATCCCATGTATTTAGACAAAGATTTTGTAAGTGTGATTGTTTTCGAGTAATTGCCTGCCAAATATTGCAGTCATTTTGTACTTTGGACACTTAAGGGATTGAGTTGATTGAATGTAACTTAGAGTGATTCGACATGTTTGGGTGTGAAAAATACCATTTCTAGTGTAAAAATACCCACTCAAACATGTTGGAATAGTCTTTCTAGTCGTACGAGTTGCAATACGAAAGTTGTACCACTTTGCAACTTTAAACTGCTTGCATTTGACAACTTTTTTCTCAACTGAAAAATCGTCACCATGGGAAAAAAAATCCAAGATAGAAAACACTGGGAGAGGTTATTATACAGGGGCCCAATGTGATCCTATGGCCTTATATAGTTAGTTTCTAAGTATAATGATTTCCAAGTTATAGTCTGCCAAAGATTGCAGCCATTTTACACTTTGGTCTCTTAAGGGATCGAACCAGTTGAATGTAGCTTGAAGTGATTCGACGTGTTTGAGTGTGAAATAAAATAATTCCTAGCATTAACATCCCCATCCATATGTGCTAGAATAGTCCATTTAGTTGTACGAGTTGTTGAATAAAAGTTGCACCACTTTGTAGCTTTACACTGCTTGCATTTAACAAATTTTTCCTAAAAATCGTCACCATGGGAAAACACCTCCGAGATAGCAAAAAATGAGAGAGGTTATTGTAGAGGGGCCTAACATGATCCCATGGTCTCAGAAAAAGAATTTGTAAGCATCATGGTTTCTAAGTAAAATATTGTCAAATATTGCAGTCATTTTGTACTTTGGACTCTTAAGGGATTGGGTCGGTTAAACATAGCTCAAAGTGACTCAAAGTGTTTGGGTGTGAAATATGACCATATCTAGTGTAAATGTATCCAACCAAATGTGTTGGAATAGTCTGTTTGGTTGTACAAGTTGCAAAATGAAAGTTGCACCACTTTGCAACTTTACAGTACTTGTATTCGATAATGTTTTCCTCAACTAAAAAGTCATCACCACGAGAAAATTCCTTTGAGATAGAAAAAATTGAGAGAGGTTATTGTAGAGGGTCCCAACATGATCTTGTAGCCTAAAATGAAGAGTTTGTAAATATCCCAATTTTTGAGTTATATCCCATCAAATATTGCAGCCATTTTGCACTTTGAACTCTTAAGAGATCCAGTCGATTGAACGTGACTTGGAGTGATTCAACATGAAAGGTTACAAACTCATAATCTACAGGGTACCTAAGGACACTTGATATCACATGTGAACATACATAAACCTTGAAAAAATTCCTTTGAACTTGAATATCATAGAGCAACATCTTCTTTGAAGTCAGCAACAACCACTGACATGCCTTTGAACTTGAATATCCATGAATTCTAGTTCTAATATGTATTTCCTCCAAATTATAAAAACTGATACCTCTTGAATTTGTAAAGTGGTAAGACTTATACAACCACTAATATTTGCATTATTTTGGAAATTTAGGAAATGAAAATTTATTTATAGATCACATACCACTTTGCACAAGAATAACAATGAAAAAATAACTAAAATGAATTCTTGTGGACCTAAGGACTACCCTCTTGAATCCTTCTCCTCTTCTAATTGCATTCCTTTTAACTAAGGTCTGCAACCTTTTGTGCAACTTCTATAATGACCATCTTCAAACACCTTCAAGTATGCCCTTATAACTCTTGTTCTTAAAATCTCATGTCTTTCATCCCCTTTTAAGATTGTGATGATGCATAACTCGTAAAACGTAATCAAATTCAAAGGTATTAATAATACTTATGAGGATGAACAATACAATATAGTTTAGCTCAATGGATCACTCAAGTTTCCATTTAGTAAGGAGAAGTCAGAGGTAATCTTACATAGAAATGTATGGTTAGTAGGATTTCTACTAGTCAATGAACATCTCACCATAACTTCACAAGCTTTCCTCATATCTATTTAACTCAACATATCCATATG
>VDFB02350951.1:0-27918 GCA_007258455.2 Sequoia sempervirens | reverse complement strand
ATAAACACTAACCCATCAAGAAACATCAATAAAATATAAGAAATCAATGGACATAGAAATTGGAAATGAACTACAATACAAATTCAAAAGAAAAACTAAGGAAGAATACAACATTTAAAGAGTTTATAATCCGTTATAAGTTATTATCTCTTTTTTGTTAGTTCTAAATTAGTCTAATTTTGTTTGAAAATTATTTTTCCTTGTAATTACAATTTAAAAGAGTAAAGTTACTAAGAAGAAAATAAATGGAAGTATAAACGTAAGAGTTTTTAAACCAACATAGGATTATTAATGATCCTTCTTTTTATTTATTAATAAAATTAAATTTTAATATATATGTCCTTAGATTATTATTCAAAATAAATCAAATAGTCTAAATAGTGTTAACTTGTAGTCAACTTATTGAGTAGGAGGATAAATCAAGTATTGGTAAATCAATTAAAATATCAAAATTTAACAACTAACTTTAATTTAGGAATATTTTTATTTTTTAAACAAATAAATATTATTGTAAGTATTAACTTATATAGTTTTATCATTGTTAATTTTTTATTATAGTTTATTAATACATTTATGGTTAAGTAATTTTATTTGAAATTTCCAACTATTCTTCCTTCATGATGTTATATCAATTTTCATCTCAACTAGTTTAAAGTATTACCATTTAATGAACCTAGTAATCATTTTCATCAAAATATTATTAATTTGTCTTTACTTAACAAGTTGTTCAAATTGTCTTTAGTGAGCATTTTTGGTCAATGACTACTGTTAAACATGAGTGTTTCCCATTGAAATAACCTTGTTTATTTCCATTAGATAGACTATTATTATTATTGAAAGAATTAATTTCTCCTTCTTTAATTATATCAAAAACCAAAGTATCATTTGGTATTGAATTTTGAGAATGCTTGGGTAATTAAGTATTGTTGGTGATTTTGAGGTTAGAAGGTTAGTAATTTCAAATAGTTTAGGAGATATTATTAAATAATCAAGATTTATTATTACTTTTTTAAGGACATGAAGAAGAAAATTTGTTTAGAAAATAGCATAGAAATGTCGTGATATCTACAATGAGTAAGAATAATTTATAGATCTCTTCAATATCCTAACTAGGATTTTTGTATCTATGTATATAAGAAAAATTGTGACTGCAAGTCTTATGCACAATCATCCCATGAGAGCATTTTTTCAACAACCTACAAGCATAAAATAAATATTTGTAATGAATAGTATATGTTAAATATTAAAAATTTGAGTATAATAAAAAATAACTAAAACTTTTTTAAGAAAAATAAATAAAATGAGTAGGAAAAGGGAATTCTCCTATTATGAAAAGAAATAAAAAAATCCTATGTGAAAAGGACTCAATAAAGTATATAAAAATTAAAATATCTCTATCTAGATATAGTAATGAAGCTCTATCTAGTAACAAAGAATGATCATAGATGTCATATAACTACATTAGGGTATGTGTAGGATCATCATGGAAAAAATAGGCCCTTAAGTGGCGAAAAATTCAGAAAAATCAAAGTTAGACAACTTGATGTAAAATTTTGAATAAGTTATCTATAATATTTAAAAAATATGTAAGAATATAAGCTGTAGAAAATTGAATGTAGTTTCTAAACTACTAGATTTTCTCTTTTTTTTAAATCTATTTGGTGAAAATTTGAAATTTCAATGCAGTAGTACTTAAATTTCAGGGAAAAATAAGAAGTAGGTGTCTGTCTGACCACCCTAACCACAATAAAATGATAATATTTTAGATATAAGTAGAGGACTCATGTTTCGATGTGATGCATATTTTTTTGTAATTTTTTTCTAAGTAAATAATTAATTATGAAATTTTTATTACAAATTTTAAAAAATATAAAAACGTGTATGTCTAACCACCTTAACTTGGTCAAAACATCATGAAATTCAATTTTTTTTAATCCTATAGTATGCAAAGCATAGAATGTGATGCATGTTTCGGATTGAAAAAATGTGATACCGTTTGAAAGCTATAGATGTTTTTCAACCAGCCTATCAATCAGGACTTTAGTCATAATTCAAATAGAAAATGAATAATAATTATTTATTAAATTCTAAGTAAAGCATAATTTATATTGGTGGAAAGCTGAGAATCTCCTTTAAAAACCTTTTTTGTTTCATCAATTTTGGGTAAAAAAAAGTCGTTAGCCACATACCCTACACATACCCATCATATCGCCACTTTTTGGCCCATCATGATCCTTCACATACCCATTACTACAATCAAATTCATGAAATAATTTCAATGATAATATATCCCACCTTGAATTGGTTGCATATAAAGGATGCAAGGAATTAGAGATAAGAGAGAAATGATATAAACATGTAAATCACATCAAGTGTGTTATATTGCTAAAGATAACATAATAAAAAAGGTGCATGTAACAAATATGCATGGCTAACAATATTTTTCATAATGTAGGAATAATAAGTTTGTAAGGAACAATAATTTGTAGTATCTCATGTAAGAACAATAATTGTGTCAATCAAGAGATAAATGTGTAAACATACATATACAAAGGGATAATATGCCCTAGGGTTTCCCCTAATGATAAGATGATTGTTGGCCTCCTACAATGATTTAACATCTAAGCCCTTAAAGTTGTGATTCAGAGATTGGACATCTAATCTGAATAGCTATCTTAATCATCATGAAGGCACATTTAACTTGTCAAACTAGGGATGTAGAAATGAAATGGGTCAACACAGTATGTGCACTAGGAATCCATAGTAGCAAGATTCATTCTATAGCTAAGAAAAAAATAATGCTAAAAGAAAATTGCTTAGAAAGAAGTAACATAAGTGTTGAACATAAACCAACAACTATACCAAGATGAATTGCATGTCAGAAACAAAGTCTGTCTTTAAATTCTCAAAAAAATAATTATCTTTGTGGAGTGCCTCAGATTAAATTTAGTCTTTCTTTCATCAAAATTAAATTCCAATCAAGATGCAGTGAAGCGGTTTTGTAACACCAATCTAGCATAACAATAGCTCCTATATTCAATCAACAAACTATTATGAATATTTACAAGGTAGTTACAATCTTCAATTTGAACTAGGAATCTCCCTCCATTGAGAGTCTTCCCTCCATTGACCTTTGAATGATCACCTTGTTAACCTTTATAGAAAATGACCAGCTGGTAGAATCTTCCTCAATTTTGTAGGCTCTAATTATATCTGCATGACAACATTAGTACACACAACAATTGAATATCTATAACTATTGGGTATGTGCAAGATCATCATGGAAAAAATAGGCCCTTAAGTGGCAAAAAATCTAGAAAAATTAGTGTTAGGAAACTTGATGTGAAAATTTGAATAAGTTATCTATATTATTTAAAAAATATGTTAGAATATAATCTGTAGCAAATTGAAAGTAGTTTCTAAACTACTAGGTTTATTTTAAAAAAAAATCTATTTGGTGAAAAATTGAAATTTCAATCCATTAGTACTTAAATTTCAGGGAAAAAATAAGTAGGTGTCTGTCTAACCATCCTAACCACAATAAAATGATAATATTTTTTTATAATATTTTATATATAAGTAGAGGACTCATGTCTTGATGTGATGCATATTTTTTTGTAATTTTTTTCCAAGTAA
The DNA here is from genome assembly GCA_007258455.2 of Sequoia sempervirens. Taxonomy (NCBI): domain Eukaryota; kingdom Viridiplantae; phylum Streptophyta; class Pinopsida; order Cupressales; family Cupressaceae; genus Sequoia; species Sequoia sempervirens. The sequence continues at coordinate 24,282 of VDFB02350951.1, read as the reverse complement.
ATAATTAATTATGAAATTTTTTTTACAACTTTTAAAAAATATAAAAACTTGTATGTCTGACCACCTTAACTTGGTCAAAACTTCATGAAATTCATTTTTTCTTTAATCTTATAGTATGCAAAGCATAGGATGTGATGCATGTTTCGGATTAAAAAAATGTGATACTATTTGAAAGCTATAGATGTTTTTCAATAAGCCTATCAATTAGGACTTTAGTCATAATTCAAATAAAAAATGAATAATAATTATTTATTAAATTCAAAGTAAAGCATAATTTAGATTGGTGGAAAGCTGAGAATCTCCTTTAAAAACCCTCTTTGTTTCATCAATTTTGGGTAAAAAAAATTTGTCAGCCACATACCCATCATGTCGCCACTTTTTGGCCCATCATGATCCTGCACATACCCTATCTTAAAGTAACATTCATTAATCCACATGTAAAATTAACATAGATAGTTTATATAACATGTAAATGTCATTTAAAAGTTACAAAAGTAAGCTTATGCCCAATGTATATGGTTTTGAAGAAATAACATGAAAATGTTAGCATCCAAGTATCAAAGTTTAGGACAACTACAACAAATGGATAATAAAATCTATCAAAATTGAGCCATAAATTGGACTCATCACTCCCCCCAACCTAAGGTTTTGTTGGTCCTCCAACAGAGGAAGATTTATTCCTTTGCTTGGTCAATACCTTGAAATCTACAATTTCCAACTATCCTACATCAATTTTTGCAGTGTATGAATTGGGGTCCCTATAGAACCCTTGCTTGTTGTCCAACCTATTCCATCTTTTCCTCTTTGCAGCTATATCATACTGATAATACCTGAAATTTGGCACAAGCCATAATATGGTAGGTGGTTGAAAAGTTAATGGGAGCCAAAATTGCCCCTTCATCCTTCCAAGCTATATGTATCTATCAACTCTTTTGCATGTTGCAACATAGTTCTACAAAGAGTGAGGTTCAACTTGTTTTAACTCATCAGTCAGATTGTTCCACCTTTGTGATAGATATCCCATTACAAATTTCCCTGTAGTTTCTGCTACCTTCTCATATTCTTTGTAAACTGCTTCTCTCATAGGTAGGATCTTGCTGCTATAGCTTGGTCGGTAAAGAAATTTATGCCATTCCCAAAAAATCTCTCCAGGGTTTCTAGATTTAGACCTGATGGGTAAGGGAGTGTTGGATTCTACTTGCCTATAAGTTTTGAACTATTGTCCCCAACTAATTTCATTATGTATCCAAGATATAAATTCCCGTAATTGGATATCCCCAACATACAACAATGGATTCCAATCATGATCATGGGGCAGAACATAATTATGCAAATAGAGTTCACACAACAAATGTTTCACTTCAGAAGGAGCAATCTGATAAGTCTGGAAAAATTCAAGAGGAGTTTAAATGGAAGGATTCAAACCTAAAATGATCCTTGACAGTTTAAAAGAAAGATTCCTCTCATTCAAATATAGAGCATAGACTCTTGAAGGAGTCCTACATTCTAACATCTGAGCTACTAAGGCTACTACATTGTCCACCTTTTCCTCTAAAGAAACAATTTATGTATTCTTCTCTTCAATCTTTGCATCTTTCTTTTTAATCTCCTCCTTTAGCCTGTACATTTCTCCTTTTTCCATTCCTCTTCCCTCCTTTGCATCTCATTCCATAAGTTCATGGCTACCATGTTCCATGAAAAATCAAAGGCTTTATGTATTCCTACCAAAAAAATTACTGGCACTAATTCTTGCTCTTCACATGGCTTCTACTGTAGGGGTTCTCACTCTTGCTATAGGAACTCTTACTCTTGGTGTAGGAGCTCCTGATTCTTATCATACTCTTAACTCTCAACCTGTTCTATGATGGCAACAAGCTCCATCAACCTTATATATGCTTGTTCCTAAAAAATTTCCTTTTCCTCAACATTCACCTACCCCATTGGGACTTTTGTGTCCTCTCATGTTGTTCCTCAAGGGCTAGGGTTTCTCTTCGTGGAAACACTAGCGGCTGGCCCAGTTGGTCTTGATTTTCTAGGAGGGGTTTCATGTTTTTCTTCGGTTTCAAGAAGAAAAATGTTAGCCTTCCATTTCTTAGAGCTTGGAACTTCTTTTTCTATCATTTTCTTTTTAGCTTTTCCCTTCCTCATTTTTTCCTCTTTCTTTTGTACCCTAGTTCGAATTAGGGTTCCAAGAGGACTTGATCATCAGAGTTTGAAAAGAAACTATCTTTGTTTGAATATTCTACCTCAAAAGAACTAATCTCTATAGTTTTCTTAGTTGCAAGAGGGTTTACACTAGGGCTTGCACAAGAATTTGAGGCTCTAGGAGTGGCTTCAATAATATCCAGTCTCCTACTAACCCTATGAGGTTGAGGCAAAACCCTAGGTTGCAAATGATCTGGTGTAAATTGATCAATATTTAAAAATTCCTCCCAAGTCATATTAGACACATTATGCAGAGATTTGTCTACTAATAATTTGATCAGACAATGGTGAGAGATAAAATTATCCCTACCTTTTTGGGTTTCAGCCGCCATGATTGAAAGGAGATGATATAACACATTTGGCATGTTCATTCTTCTCCCATGCCTCATATGATTCAGGAGTTTGAAGTGGATAGAATGTAGGTTCAATTGGTGGCCTTCACAAGTGATGTACTTCACAATGTGGACAACTACTTGCTTCCATGGCTCAGGTAGAGAGGTTCTCTTCACACCTTGCTTGTCCACATCTAATGGAGGGTCACCAAGTTTAGTAAATTCAGCCCTAGTTGACCTTGCATCTCTGATTGTAGGGTAATGTTCACCATCGGATGGCAACCCTGTAACCTCTGCAATCCTCTCTTTAGTTGCTATTACCTCGAACCCTTTTACCATATCCTTTCCTTTAGACAATGTCTGCACAATGTATTCATTATAACTGTTGAGCTTCAAGAAATAGTCTAGCCATCCACAATTTCTAATTTTTTCCAAAGAAGGTGCATCCTACAATACTACATCATAAACCATGGGCTCACTTTGAATTAACTGACCTCCCATCATTTAGCTAGATCCACAATTAAACAAGCACTCTGCAAAGTTTCCCTTCCTGCAATCTTTGTCTGAAAGCCAAATTTCACCTTCCTGCAACACTGTTGAATTCCCAATGCCAGTGTTGTATGAACGTTACCTTTTTGGTGACTTAGGATTATGACTGAGGTAATAAAGGTAGTAAGGAGTAATAAATGAAGGATACGATCAAGAAAAATGGTGGTGGTGTGGTGTCATCTCACACATGCGAGTCGTCACCTCACTTAGAATTCAAATTAGCTCAATTTGAATTTTGTTGACATGGACCAACATGGACTGACATGTGGATATGTTATACACACTCCCCCCAACCTAAGTTTGAGCATGTGTCCTCACTTGCGAAGTAGTAATTATGATTTGACAGGGCAGGGGATACTTACATTATATGGAGAACATCTACATTAATGTGCAGGAATTGAATAAAAGTACTAAAAGATAATTAAGATGTAACAAATTGATGTGCACGTACCTGAATTCTTGGAATATTTGTTGTAAAGAATATTGAGGAAGTACTAGTCACCTTTTAAAAAGTTAGTGGGTATGTGCAAGATCATGATGGGCCAAAAAGTGGCAATATGATGGGTATGTGGCTGATGACTTTTTTTTTACCCAAAATTGATGAAACAAAAAGGGTTTTTAAAGGAGATTCTTAGCAAGTTCCACCAATATAAATTATGCTTTACTTTGAATTTAATAAGTAATTATTATTCATTTTCTATTCGAATTATGATTAAAGTTTTGATTGATAGGTTGATTGAAAAACATCTATAGCTTTCAAATGGTTATCACTATTTTTGAATCCAAAACATGCATCACATTCTATTCTTTGCATACTATAGGATTAAAAAAACAAAAATTGAATTTCATGAAGTTTTGACTAAGTTAAGGTGGTCAGACATATGAGTTTTTATATTTTTAAAAATTTCTAATAAAAAATTCATAATTAATTGTTTACTTGGAAAAAAATTACAAAAAAATATGTATCACATTGGGACATGAGTCTTTTACTTATATCTAAAATCTTATAAAAAAATATTATCATTTTATTGTGGTTAGGGTGGTCAGATAGACACCTACTTCTTATTTTTTCCTTGAAATTTAAGTACTACTGCATTAAAATTTCAAATTTTCACCAAAGAGATATATATTTAAAAAAAAAACCTAGTAGTTTAGAAACTACATTCAATCTGCTACAGATTCTATTCTTACATATTTTTGAAATAATATAGATAACTTATTCAAAATTTTACTTCAAGTTGCCTAACTCTGATTTTTCTGAATTTTTTGTCACTTAAGGGCCTATTTTTTCCATGATGATCTTGCACATACCCTAGTTGAGCAATTAATGAAAATGGAGATGGAATGAAGTGAAGTTATGGCAGAGTGATGGAAGAGAGAGAAAGGTGGAGATGGATGGGCGGATGGGTGAATTAATAAAGAAGTGGACTCCCACAAAAGTGGAAGTCTTTATTATGACAATTTAGATACCTTGGTTATCCAGAAGGAAGGACATGAGGTCTGCTTCCTTCAACTACAGGAAGTTTAGGTGTTGCACGTTGAGTGAATTTTTACATGAATTCCTCCTTGGAGGTTGGCTTGTAATACAATCTGAGGTGATGACCGTTGACAAGTAGCTTAAATCTCACAGGGTCAATGGTAGTGAGCTAAATAGCTCCATTGGGAAAGACTTCAACAACCTCATATGGTCCTAGCCACCTTGTCTGTAATTTTCCTATGTTATCTCGATACCTTGAGTCATAGAGGAGTTCCCAATCACTAGGCTAAAACTTCTTGTCCTTTATGTACTTATCATGCCAATTGATCCTTTGATTCTACACTACCTCAGTGTGATGCAAGGCTATCTTTCTCATTCCATCCAAATTATTCAACTGCATAATTTTATCCTTTTGTGCCTCAAAGATATCCATCCCTAAGTCTAGTGCAGTCCTTAGACTCTTATGCTCAAATTCAATGGGAATCATAGTTGTCTTTCCATATAGCAACTCAAAAGGAGTGAAGCCTATGGTTGTCTTCTAGGTGGTCCGATTGGCCCAAACAACTTCTAGCAACCTATTTTCCCAATCCTTCCTATGTGTAGCCACTGTTTTGGTTAGAATGGCTTAAATTTCCCTGTTGGTCACCTCAACTTGGCCATTGGCCTGAGGGTGATAAGGAGTAGACTTCCTGTGCCTCACATTATATTCATTAACTAGTGTTGTGACAAGGGTTGATGCAAATTGTGCCCCTTGATTAGTCACTATCTCTCTTGGAACTCCATAAAGAGTGAAAATTTCCTCATAAAGAAATTTTGCAACCTTATTATCTCTTGCATGCTTCATTGCTTTAACTTCAACCCATTTGGTTACATAATCAATACAAACCAAGATATAGGATTTACCATTTGATGGAGAATCAATGAGTCCTACAACATCCAATCCCCATTTATCAAATGGAGTGATTACTACCTGGGGGTAAAGGGGAATCTCATCAGATTTGGCTAGCCAACCCATCCTCTAGCATCTATCACACTTCCTTGTATATTTTCCTATATCCTTGTGGAGTGTGGGCCAATAATATTGTGTGTTCAAAATATTCATTGTCATCCTCTTGACTAGAAAATTCCCTCCACAGGGTTTATTGTGACATGCATGCAATATATCATATGTCTCATCTTCCCTCACACATCTCCTCATGACATGGTTTGGTCCAGTGTAGAACAAACATCTTGCAATCCATGAGAAAGGAAAAGTTTTCTCAATGATCACCCTTCTCTCTTTTGGAGAGAAATGAGGACGAAGTCTCCCTATGACTTGATAATTAGCTATGTTAGAATACTAGGGTGTATGGACACTAATGGAAAATAAATGTTCATCAGGGAAAGAATCATTAATGACTTGATTGTCCTCTGATGTAGTTATCCTTGAAAGAAAGTTTGCAACAAAATTGACCTTCCATGGTTTATCAACAATGGTTATGTCAAACTCCTGCATCAGCAACAACCATCTTGCTATCCTACCTGAGATTAGGGTCTTATTCATGAGGTACCTAATGGCTACATGGTATTTGTGCACAAAGATCTGATAGCCTATTATGTAGTGCCTAAATTTTTTAAGGGCATAGACCACTTCCAACATTTCCTTTTCTATCACTATATAATTGAATTTAGCTCCTTACAGGTTTTTACTGACAAAATAAATAACATTCTCTATTTATCCTTTTTTCTATCCCAAGACAACTCTTATAGCATATTTTGATGCATCTGTATGAATGTGAAAAGGAAGCTCCCAATTAGGACGTTTGAGTATAGGAGCATGAGTTAAAACTTCTTTCAAATAAGAGAATGCCTTGTCACAGTCTTATATCCATTACAACTCAACATCTTTAGTTAGGAGATTGTACAATGGTGCTACCATTTTGATGAAATTCCTATAGTAACCTACATGTCCCAAGAAACTCCTAACATCTTTTTGTTTTGCAGGTATAGACAGATTGGTGATTGCCTCAGTCTTGGCAGGATCCACTTGAATTCCTTGATGAGAGATGTAGTGGCCAAGGACTACACCTTCCTACATCATCATGAAGCACTTTTCACTGTTTAAAGATAGATTATGGTCTTCACATCTCTGTAAGACTCTCATGATATTTTCCAATGCTTTATTAAAATTAGCACCATAGATAGTAAAATAATCCATATAAATCTCCATGCAATCATGTGAGATATCTGAAAATATGTTAATGACTGCCCTCTAAAAAGTTGCAGGTGCATTGCATAAGCCAAATGGAAGTACTGAGTAGGCATAAGTCCCCCATGGATAGGTAAAGATGGTCTTCTCTTGGTCCTCAAGTGCAATTTGTATCTAGCTATAGTCATTGAATCCATCTAGAAAAGAGAAATATTGCTCGCCTGCAAGGGAATCCAACAATTGGTCTATGAAAGAAAGGGGAAAATGGTCCTTTTTGGTGGTAGCATTGAGTTCCCTATAATCAACACAAACTTGACACTTCACTCCCTTTTTGGGAATAATCACCAATGGATACACCCATTGGCTATTTGAAATGAGGTAGATAAATCCTGCATCTAGCAATTTCTATAGTTCCCCTTTTACAATTTCTCTCAATGCAGGGTTAATTCTTCTTTATGGCTATCTCACTGGTGTGCAATCATCTCTGATGTATATCCTATGAGTGTAGAGCTTAGGATCCAATCCCTTCATATCATGATAATCCCATGCAAATGCATGTTGGTGGGTCTTCAGTAAGTTTGTCAATGACAACTATTGTTCTTCACTCAACTTGCTATTAATATTTAGATATTTCCCTTCAGAAACTTACACTTGTGTAGTTAACTCTATCATATTTGCTTCACTAATTCTTGGTACCTTGAGTTCATGTGGAAGAAATGTATGAGACATACCTATTGCTGCAGGAAGTTTAGTTGTAGGGAGAGCGGGAAAAAGTGTCTTCATTGGACCAACAAAACTAGATGCATGAGAGGATGATGCTTCCTGCACCTCACAATGGTTCTGAATTATGTTAGACAATACTTCATCTTCTTCCTGAAGCTGGATGAAATAACTTCTACCTAACATCATGATCTATGCCACAAAATTAACTTCCTCAACCTCTTCACCAACATGTGACCATATGGGGTTATCCATATCATGGGATGGCTAAGCAGGAGGGTAGAGAACAAGATTTTTGGTGCTCTTTTCATTAGAAATGGTCATGTCTCCTATCTGACATCCAATATAGGCATATGTTGTTGCTAACCATGGCCTTCCTAGAATAATGGGATACCTTCCTAGTTTAGCTTTGGGAGAAAGAATCATGAAATATGCAGGGTACTCCCAAGAATCTAGAGTTACCACAAGATCCTCTACTATACCACCAGGTTTAACAGTGGAACTATCAGCAAGATACATGAAAGTAGGAGTAGGTCTCATACTTGCAACATTTAGTTGCTGCAAGATATCTTTAGTCATCACATTTATTGTTGCTCCCAAATTAATTAGAGTATTCATTAAATTTAGATCCCATTTATAACAACTCCTACCATAGGACTACCTGGGTCATTGCATTTGGGAACAATCACTTTCCCAAGCATGATGTCAGCCAGTTGTCCCACCACATGAACCATAGTGGGGTCTTTCTTTTTCCTGCCTGGCTTCTTGAGGCATGCTTCTTTAATTGCTTTGCCATATATGGGACCATCTTTTATGGCCTGAAATAGAGGTATCTTGACACATATATTCTTTAACTGATCTAGGATGTCAAAGGTTGTTTCCTCCTTCTCTTCCTTTTGTTTAGCAATTTCCAACCTCTGAGGAAATTGTGGTTCTTGTTCAATCTGCTGGACTGGGACTGGTTCAGGGTTTTTAGGTACACTTGGCTGAATGGGGACATTCAGATGCTCCTCCTCTTCCACAAGAAGCTAAATGATAAAGGGTGTGAAAGGAGCTAGAAAAGTAGTTCCTAAATGCAAGTGGATGTCACTTACACTCACAGTATATGCAGGAAATTGGTTTAGATCAACAGAGTAGACTGGATGTTACTGTGGTTTGTTATTTGTGTTAGGTGTGGGCTGAGATGGTAGCTGAGTAGGTCAAGGTGTGTTTGAACTAGAACTAGTAGGAGGAGGAATTTAGTAGGTTGCTAGGGCTGAGAAGGTGGTTGCATGTAACTATTTGTCTAGTTTGGCCATTGTTGTCCTCCCCTCCATGGAGATGTTTGTTGCCAATTTCCTAGAGGTGGTTACCAATTTCTCGAAAACTGCTGCCAATTCCCCTAAGGTTGTTGCCACTGGGGTGGGGAGTTTTGGTGATTGGGCCAGGTATTTAGAGGGTTATTGCAAGGTTGTGGTGGATATCCTCCATAGTTGGATGGATATGGGGGCTGCCATTGGTTACCTGATGCATAAGAATTAAAATATGGCCCAACAAGGGATAATGGATCTAGTGGCATACCTTGTCTTGGATCCCATGGTCTCCTTTGTGAAATGTAATGTACTTGATCATCATCACCCTGGATTGGCTTGAACTCATGTGGGATCTTCTTACTATCAGTGTTAGCTACCATTTTGCACTTGTAGTCCTTTTGTCTGCAATGAGGGCAATATTCTACCAACATTGTCTCTACCTCCTCTTGTTTCATTTTTCCTGAAGTGTATCCAGCTAAGTAGCCAAATTGTTTATGATGTCTTGCTTTAAGTCTGCCAACAAGTGAGTAATCTCCATCCTTGAAACTCCATTAGTGGATGACTTACCCATGGAGGATTGGCAAGCTCTCCCTTTCTTTGAAGTTTCCCTAGAATAGTTCTGAAATATCTTCTTGATATCATCCCAAGGGACTTGGGTGATATCTCATCCTCCCATCAAGTCCAAAGAGTCAGTGCAACTGTCATTAATTCCTCTTAAGAAGAAAAACTTTTTTGATTCTTCATTGAGTGTATGGTGTGGAGATTTATATAGGCAAAACATAAACCTTGAAATGTAATCCTCTAGACTCTCATCTTCCTTCTGATGCATCCTAAATATGTCATCTCTTCTCATGTCACTACCCATACATTATTCCTTATACTTCTCAAGGAACTTTGTCTTCATGTCATCCCAAGTCTCCATAGTATTTATGCCTAGGCTTATAAACCATCTTAATGCAATCTCTTTCAAGGTGGTAGGGAACAACTTAAGCCTATGAGCATTAATGGTATAGTCATAGCTTCTACAGAGGGTATCAAACTCAAACAAGAAAGTATTAGGGTCTTTTGTGACAAGTCCATAGAACTTAGGAAGGACTAAAGCAGGGATATTTTTGAGGTTGTCAACTTCATTATGATGAGCAATGGTGAAAGGAAAAGTTGGTTGGTTAGGTCCATTTCTATTTGCATCACCCATGCTTGCTTGATGGAGTTCCAAAGCAAAGGGATTCTCAATCTGATTTTGGTCTTTAGAGGAAGTATCAGAATTGGTTAGACTGGGAAATGCATAAAAAAAGGGTGTGATTTTTCTTCTTCTTCATCTCTTGGCAGATTTTGATGCTCAGCTATCTGGAATGGATCAGGATAATTAGGAAGGAATCTCCTGTGAGCATCTCTCCTCCTTCCTCTATGCATATGGTATCAACTCAATATCAGCCAGCTCACACAAAGAATTGACAAAAGAATAGTGGTTCATTACTTTCCTAAATGAGGGGTATACTAAGAACAAAATTTTAGAAATACTACAGTAAGAAAGAAACTATAAATGACTCCAAAGAACTCCCTAGTTTGACACCATCCCGACATCGGTGCCAAAAATGTTGGCCTCCTACAATGATTTAACAACTAAGCTCTTAAAGTTGTGATTTAGAGATTGGACATCTAATCTAAATAACTATCTTAATCATCATGAAGGTGCATTTAACTTTTCAACCCAAGGATGTAGACTTGAAATGGGTCAGCACAGTCTGTTGAACATCAACTAACAACTATAATAAGCTGAAGTGCATGACAAAAATGAAAATTTGAGCAAATGGACAAGAAAATACTATGTTTGCTTTGGCTGCAAGAACAATCACAAAATGGAATTCTAGTGGCTAGAAGAACAAACAGTTGCCAGATTCATAACTATTTGCACAAAAAATTAACTAAGCTAAAGAATTGAATGCTCACCAAGTGGGCACCCTTGGATGAGTATCCCTTAAGACAAATGTGAAATCAGATGCAACAAACTTATAGCTTCATTTTGTTCATTGGAAAGCATGATTACAATCTAGCATAATAACTACATTACTGAAAACTAAGAATGTGAGTACAACATCAGATTAATCAACCTTCTAAGAAGGAGCATTCGAGTCTTATTTATAGGAGGGAAAACTACTAACTAACTACCTAGCAAGGAAGTCAACTCCAAAAAATTAGGAGGAAACCAATTTAGGGAAAGCATAGAAAGTGGAAAGGAGGTTATGCATGCATGGAATCTGGTCAAGCTAGTTTTCCTTAACACAGATCTAGCATAACAATAGCTCCTATATCCGCTCAACAAACTATTACGACCATTTACAAGGTAGTTACAATCTTCGATTTGAAATAGGAATCTCCCTCCATTGAGAGTCTTCCCTCCATTGACCTTTGAATGATCATCTTGTTGACCTTTATGGCAAATGACTAGTTGGCAGAATCTTCCTCAATTTTTTAAGCTTTAATTATATTTGCATGACAACATTAGTACGCACAACAATTACATATCTATAACTATCTTAAAGTAACATTCATTAATCCACATGTAAAATTAATATAGATAGTTCATATAACATGTCAATGTCATTTAAAAGTTACAAAAATAAGCTTATTCCCAATGTCTATGGTTTTTAGAAAATAACATGAAAATGTCAGCATCCAGGTATCAAAGTTTAGGACAACTACAACAAATGGATATTAAAATCTATCAAAATTGAGCCATAAATTAGACTCATCAATGATCATAAGCATTGAGGATAAGTCATCATGAACATAATAAAGAATTCCATATAGAAATGGATAAATATGAATATTGATATATAGGATATGTGAAAGTAAATCATATAAGGACATGAACATGAATAATTAAATGACGAGGGCATCAAGATTGAATAATATGTGAATGGATAGGGTCTATGAGAGTAATTTGTAAATATTATTTGTATCATAAGAATGTGGTTCAGAAATATTATCACAACAAAACTAATGGTTATAATCAACTATACCATCACATAATTGTGCGAAAGCTATGGTCTTTTGTTCTACTTTTTGTGTCTTGGAATATCTGGAAGGAAAGGAACAACAGAGTGTTTAGGGATAAAGAGATGTTGGAAGGGGACTTGCACGCTAAAATTGTTAGGGCTATAAAGGAAAACTTATCTTTAATTCCAAGAAAAATGTTTGAGAAAGCTAACTGGTCTCCTTTTGATATTGCTATGGCCGAAAAGTGGAATTCAAAATTAGTTGGGTCAAATGTCCTCAAACCTGGTGTTTGTGGGAGAGAGAATGCTAATTGGTCTTTGCCACCTTTGGGCTGGTTGAAAGCCAATTTTAATGGTGCGGCTAAAGGAAACCTTGGGAAAGCTGGCAGTGGGTGTGTTTTAAGGGACAACTCAGGGGCTTTTATTGCGGCTTTTGCTATGGACATTGGTACTCAAACTAATCATCTTGCGGAAGCTGTTGGGGCTTTTCATGTGGTTAGCTTAGCCCTCAAGATCAACATGAAATGTCTTTGGTTGGAGGGTGATTCATTGAATATAATAAATTGCATTCTTGGGCTTACCCCCCCTTCGTGGACCATCAAAAAATGGATCGAAGATACAAAAATCTTATTAAGTAAATTTGATAAAGTGAAAGTGTCCCACGCCTATAGAGAATCCAATAAGGTGGTGGATTACTTCACCAATGAAGGGGTTAAGAAGGGTGGGGAAAAAACGTGGAGGAAGAATGACTACCTCCATCCTGAAGTGAAAGCACTAATTTATTATGATTCAGTGCATGGAAGAGAAGTTTGTCTTCATCATGATGAAATGGATAAAGATCAGGTACGTCGATTTCATTAGATTTGATGGGACCGACGTCATTTTCTTTTTCAAGAAGAGTCTCCGGCACGCTTTCTGGGTGTTTGATAAAATATGCCTAAACGGGACCCAGAGCAACTATAGAGTGTTGTCAAACAGAGCTTTGAATATGGGTGGAGAAAGAAAACGTGTGGAGCCGAGCAGTTTCCAGGAGCACAGAAAGAATGCCAAAGCGTGGGAAAGAATTGAAAAGGGAGGCTTAGTTCCGTATATGGAAAAGCTCCATGGTACGGATGAGGGGATGTTGGACTATTTTGTTAAAAACTAGAAAAATGGTGAGATTGTGTTGTTTGGCAGGAATGTTAAGCTGAATGAGGACTTAATCGGTGAGATAACTGGTTTTTTGACTGAGGGTGTGAAATTCTATCGGGACCGACGATTCTCTGATGAGGCGGTCATTAAATTTCCTAAAAAAGACAAGGAGAAAGCTAAGATGGTTAAGGTTGCCAATAGCTACTTTGATGTGGAGTCCATCAAATCTATCTGGAGGAAATTTTTAAGAGTTATTATGGAATATATCACGGTTGACGGATGCTTCACCAGATTTTATGGTTACCACTTTGCCATTCTGAACCACTTCCATCACAAGGTTTGTATCTCTCTGCCTTTTTACTTATTCTCTTCTTTGAAGAATTGCCTTGATGAAGTTGAAAGAAACCCTAGGAGGACTGCTATTATTCACCTTGGTCTTGTTAGGCTCATTTTTGAGCATTTTCAAAATTTACCTGCTTTGCCTAAAACTATTGAAATTGAAGATTTGGATGATGAGGAGACAAACAGTAGTAGGGAGATCGACCCCCGGGCCCCCCCTGCTTGTGTTCCTATTGGTCCTGATACCACTGCTCCCCAGTCCCCGTCTTGTCGGAAAACCCTTAAGGATTCTGCCCCGCTGTCATGTCCTAAATTGCAGCCTCTGCATGAGTGCCCTAGTCTGGGTTTTGCGTCGCCACCCTGTTTTAATCCCCAGTCGTCTCTTGGTTGCCCTACTCTGGGTTTTTCCCCTGGTTTTAAAGGTACCCCTGTTACGAAACTTGTTTCGTATTCTGGGAATTCAATGGAAATCCTCTCTGATAAGCCCATGGTCAGTAAGGAATCGGCCCCTAGTGCCCCAGCGTCTGGCAGATTTGGGAATGGACCTTATGATTCCCCTATTCAGGATGAAATTAACTTGGCCCTGAATAAGCTCAAGCCTGAGGACATGGTGAGTATGGCGGAAAAAAGTATGGATGGCCTTTTCACTGTTCTCAAGTGGACCCAGAAGGAAGTCTGTGATTTGAAAGGTCGTAATACTGATCTCAGCAATAGGATCATGGACTTGGAGCAGAAGATTAGCTGGAGTCGTAGAGAGAATGAAGGACATGAAACTCCCTTACCAAGGAAAAGACAGCAATCACAGGAGGAAAGATTGACTAGTATCGAGTGCAGTATGTCCAAGATTGGCCAAAACATTAGGGCCACTATAGTGAACAATCACAAAATTGCTAGGCATAACACCATTATCATCAATGCAATGGTGGAAAAGCTTGAAAAAAACCAAAAGGGTTCACTGGTCGTGGATTTGGATGCGGATAGGGGAGGTAGCAGATCTGCTGGTGAAGGGATTTCTACTCGTACCCGGGCTAACATTAGGAGGAAGACCCTGACTTCGTCACATATGGCTCAAATTGTCAAGCAGGGGTTACAGGATATGAAGGATGTTGAAAAAGAGGCTGAGGAGTTACTGAACACCTTGGAGTAGCGCGGTGGTGTTTGATGCTGGTTTTTTTGGGCGGTCCTTTTTTGGGCCCTGTTGTCTCTTTGTGTTGTTGTTTCCTTTTTGGGATAGCCGTTTGCTTGTTTGAACTTTTTCTGTTATATTTTGTTGTTTAAACTCTGCGGTTTCAAGTCCCTGTAAAACCTATTTTTTCCTTTTCAAAAACTATACCATCACATAACTCATTTAAAGTAGTTTCAAAGTATTTTGTCATCACCAATAATGAAATCTATCATTATTTGTGCCATTAAATTTGAATGTACATGTAGATAAGGAGAGTGGAGATAAATGTAGAGAGGGAAGGTAGAAATATAGGGGGAAAGAGGGAGGGAGGGAGTGATAGAGATGGGAGAGAGAGAGAGAGGTTAGAAAAAGAGTAGAGAGGGAAGGAGGGAGGGAGGGAGAGATAGACAGGGGAGATATAAGATATGGTAAAATAGAGAGAGGGAGAGGGGAGGGATAGAGAGAGAAGTAGAGAGGGAAGGAGGGATGGAGAAAGAGAGATAAGGAGGTAGGGAGAGGTATAGATTGGGGAGAGAGAGAGAGAGAGAGAGAGAGGTGAGATAAAGAGTAGGGTGGGAAGGAGAGAGGATAGGAGAGAGAGGGAAGGAACAAGCAGATGCACATAAATGGGAATGTAGGGAAATTTGAAAAAACTTGATCACTTTATAACATGCTCATATTATTCCTTGATTTGGGAACTTCTAGCATTTAGGGTTGGATTTTACTTTGAAATCTAATCCAAAGGGTTATACTTACTTGTTAATGACCAGATGCATATTTTTGGAATATTTTAAAAAATGACATAATCTTGAGCATGTTCTCCATTACGTTTGAACATGTTTCAATGTCAAGTTAAAAAAATAACATAGTAACGTTGAGATCCCTCTTAGCTTTCTAACCATGTACATTTTTGTGTTTCAAATATTTTAAGTTTTTTATCTTTAATTTCTTTTGCTAGTGTCTCCATTCTTTGTCAAAAACCTACGTATGGTATTTTTGGTCTCAGGGTTTACCCGTTCATCAAAATTTGAAACAAATTACATTTTTAGAAGCTAGACTCTATTATTTGCACATGAAAAAATATTTTTAGTTAATTTGCAAAAAAAATAGCAGTCCGTATGCTCAATTTTTTTTTAGGATGTTTCCACTTTGAAAATTAGTAAAAAGTTATATATTCATTAAAAAATAGCAAAAAAAAAGAGCATAAACTACATAGTGTTAGCTAAGTTTTCATTGAAGTGATTTTTGAAATACTAAGAAAAAAGTAACATTTTAGGGGGGCCACACTTAATGCTATATTATGTTTTTGATAAAAAGGAAAGCACTTTATATGTGTTTTCCCTATTTGAACCCCTTAATATCCACCATTATAACAAAATATTAGTTTAGAAAGTAGATTTAGAGCTCACTAGAACTCTTTTTCTTGTTGTGTCTTGAAATTTTGAGTGTAAATATCTTCAATTTGTCATCTAAGATTAGTTTTCCCTAATTTCAAAGTGGCCACTTAATACCCTCTTTTCATCCACCATTTCTCTACGCATACTCCATTGTTCATATTAAAGAAATATATACAAATATATAGATATTTTATAAAAAAAATTAGAGAGATGCATATATATATAGATTTAAAACATAAAAATTTTAAAACTTCATCTTTTATTTTACAATATAAACTTTTATTATATTATAAATATATAAATTAAAAAAACTTACATACATTTTTTATACTTTTAAATTTTTAGTTATCAAATATTGTTTAATTAATCTTTATTTAGTAAATAAAATAAATAATATTTGTATTTAAATAATAATATTTTTTCATTTATTTAAAAATTAAATCATAGTGATTAATATATACATGACATATATTATAAATTTATAATTAAATGATATTAGTATAACAAAATTTATTTATTTTTTTAATTAAGAGGGGTAAATGCTTTTGACCCAGAGCTATGAATCGGTGAGGTGAAAAATGGGGGACCTCATCCCCAATATAAATTCTCAACAATTACACCCCAATGGGGTTTGGACCTTGATGGCATGAATAACAACACAACAATGATGCAAAGTCAAGACTAGACCTTACTCAAACTCACTTTACAAAGACAAAATCTCAGCCATATCCAAAACCATAAATTTCACTGACAATTCCATTTGTCAATTTGATTTCACTTCAACTCTTCACAAAATCCATGTTACATTGAAATTTAAATTGATGTCACAATTTAAAATACAATTCAAACTTATTGATTCCTCTTCCACAAGAAACAATTTTTACACACAATAATCAAAACTCTTCCTAAAACAATTCCAACAATCACTACATCTTATTAAATTTTACAATTTTATAATAATTTGATTACAAAATTACAAAAGTGCACACACTGGTCTTTTCCCAATTACTCTTTTTGAGTTCAAGACACTTTCTTCACACCATGTTGATCTTAACAACATTCCTTTTTAAACACTTGCACACCCCCTTCAACATTTTCCTTACTTCTCTTTTCACCACCAAAATAAATTAGAAATTTTAATCTTTTTTTTCCTCCAAAAGTGGCATGGCCTAGCAATCTTAGATTTCAACTCCTCACTTCCTCTCCATATCCTGGTTTATTTTTATTTTTATCCAAAAAAAATTCCTTAAACTTGTGTGCCCTTTCAACTCTTTTTCCATCCATTCAAATTCCTTGTTTGAAACTTTAACAATGCTCCATGAACACGGGCTTTTGGTTTTTAAATTTTTTCCTTTATGTTTAATTTCTTCCTTTTGGTCTTCTTAATTTGGTGCACTTGAGTTGTACCTTAAATCTGCATTGTAAACAAAAATAAATGCTTCTTCTGCCCCATTGAATTCCATCACCAAACCAAAATTTCAAAATGTCAAACCAAAAATCAAATTGGAAAAAAATTGGATTGATGTCGATTGCCATAAGCCCAAGATGCTCTTGCATCAAACATGTTGTGTAGAAATATTGTGACAATAGGCTCATAATGGTGGAGCTGTGTGATAGAATCACTCTTCCAGGTTAGAGGTAACTCGCAATGAACTCCATCACTGAATATGTGCACAATGTCATTTCTTCTTCTACTTTTTCTAGCACCTCACTGGAACGCTTGTCACCTTCCTTCCATAGCTCCACTCATCACACTTCACTCCTCTCATGGCTTTGAATCCACCATATACTGTCCTCCTCTTCCAAATGCTCTCTACCCTCTTCTTCTTCCTCATGGGATCAAACCCACCATGGCCCGACCTCCTCCACCAAAACATCTTGTCAACATTTGCAACATACACATACCAATTTGCAACATCTAGTTGTAAATCTGCATCCACAACCTCACTAAAATTTGCATATACTTCATTTCAATCTGCAACATCATCACCCAAATTTACATACACCATTCCATATTCTTCTCGAAAACCAACATTCAACATATCCACAATATCATCCTCAAAGGAAAACATATTTTCCTTGTCTTCTTCAATTGTAACAACTTCAGCAGCTATAACTTCATCTTTCACTCAACATCTCCCACACCATCATCAACTACAACTTTTTTCTCTTCTTTCTCTGTTGCATCAATGAGCTTCTTCATCCATTCTTTTTCAATTGTAAACAACAAATCCTCTTCTCCATGCTTCACTTCTTTCTTTTCTTCCTCTCTCTTCATGCCTTTCTCATGGCATTTCTTGGCTACTATGAATTTTTCATTGGTAGGGGTGCTCTTACTTCTTCCTCTTTCCATTTTAGGCTGCTATCTTTGTTCTTCTTCTCACTCCTCTTTACCACTTTCCTCTCACTCTTTTCAACACTCTTTTATACTTTTCCTCAAACCATCTTCTTTAATGCTTCACACAATTCCTCGAGCCTCACCTCGTTCTTTCCTACTCCTCACCAACTATCTGTTCCATCTTTTCAATCATTTCATCTTCCACTTTATCTCAATACTTCTCCCAAAATAGTATCTGCATGGGTCTCCTCATGACCCAACCCATTTTGTCTCCTACAATCTCACCTCTCTCAATCTATAACAACTTCTCAAGTTTTCTTTGTGGCTTCAAGCTCTCTCTCTTGCTACTATGATTCCTCACACACCTGCAATATCTCTCATGAGCTTCTTCACTACCATTTCACACACACTTTCTACATGTGAATTGCCTCCTCATCGGCGATCTGTTCACACCTCCAGACCCGCAAGTTTTGGTGGATCCTCTCCACTCTCAAGACTACTCACTCTGATACCAATTGATGTAGAGGCAAGACTCAACCTTACTCAAACCTACTTTACAAAGAAAAAATCTCAGCCATATGCAAAACCATAAATTTCATTGAAAATTTCATCTGTCAATTTGATTTCGCTTCAACTCTTCACAAAATCCATTACATTTAGATTTAAATTGATGTCACAATTTAAAAGACAATTCAAACTTATTGATTCCTCTTCCACAAGAAACAATGTTTACACACAATAATCAACACTCTACCTAAAACAATTCTACCAATCATTACAACTTATTCAATTTCACAATTTTATAATCTGATTACAAAATTACAAAAGTACACACACTGGTCTTTTCCCAATTACTCTTTTGGAGTTCAGGAAACTTTCTTCACATCTTGATAATCTTAACAACACTCCTTTGTAAACTCTTGTGCAACCCCTTCAACCTCTTCCTTATGCCTCTTTTCACAACCGAAAGAAATTAGAAATTTTAATCTTTTTTTTTGTCTAAAAGTGGCATGGCCTAGAAATCTTAGATTTCAATGCCTCACAGCCTCTCCATATCCTGGTTTATTTTTATTTTTATCCAAGTAAATTTCCTTAAAACTTGTGTGCCCTTTCAACTCTTTTTCTATCCATTCAAATTCCTCATTTAAAACTTTAACAATACTCCATGAATGAGTGCTTTTGGTGTTTTAATTTTTTCCTTTATTTTTTATTTTTTTCCTTTTGGCTTTCTTAATTTGGTGCACTTGCATTGTACCTTAAATTTTCATTGTAAACAAAAATAAATGCTTCTTCAACCCCATCGTTCCATCACTGAACCAAAATTTCAAAATGTCAAACCAAAAATCAAATTGGAAACAAATTGGATTGATGTTGATTGCCATAAGCCTGGGATGCTCCTACATTAAACAACCATCACACCATGCCACTATTAGCTTAAACATGTTATCAAATTGAAAATTATTTTATTGAAAGAAGTCAAATTATCCATTAAATTAATTTTTTGAAGATTTCTCTTGATAATATCATTTTTTAATTTTTTATGTGAAATTAAGTTAAATTATTAATTATATTTTGTTTATATATATCTTTTAAAAGTTTGAATATATTCATAGTTTTAGAATGAATACTTTAAAGTTCTAGTTTTTCATTAAAAGTTACATGGAATTATAGATTAATTATTTGATTTTTAATAGCTTTATAAGTCTTAATTTTGTTTTAAATCTTCTAAATTTTACATGTAATTATAGTGGAATGTTATTTTAAAGTTTTCAGTTGAGTATATAATTTATTCTATTTTATTATGCAAATTAATTAGCATTAGTTTTCTATTATATATATTAAAATTAAAACAATATTGAAACCAAACCATTCATATTATTCAATATTTATAGTGTCTCTGGTTCATGTTTATGAGTATTGTTATCATGCTTTGAACTATTGCATGTATCACCTAACATAGTTGCAACAATGATGTATCTGACATGATCCCTACAAATAACCAAGGAGTGATAAGGAGTCGTATTGATAATAGATATGAGGAACATAGTATATTCCTTGAATAATAAATGTTAGTCTAACATTAAAAATAAAAAATAAAAAATCTTAGTTTTATTATTTTTATTAAGATAAAAAAATTCAAGAAAAATTTACTCAAGGGGAATACATTTGTTAAATTAGTTTAATCATTTATAATGATAATTCCAAGGATTTTAATTAATTATATGTATAAAACTTAGTTAAATTGACTAAGTACTTAATGAATTAATGCTTCTCTTCATAAGTAGTTGTCACAAAAGGAACTATCTTGGAAAAAAAGGGCCCTAGAAGGGGCTATGTACACACATTAAATAATTCACATCATAGAGTAGAAAATATAACTACATATATATTGCACCTTTATCCCATTTGAAAGTGGGTATGTAGGTTCTTAAGGTGGGGTCAGGGATATTCTAGAATTGGATATACAAGCACACACTTAAAACATAACAAATTTAAGTAACTGAAAAAAAAATCACTAGGAAAGAAACACATTGAAAACAAATAAGTAAAAATCAAACTAAATCTATAAATAAAATATTTTTTTTATACTTGGAAGAATCTCAAATGGATTTTCTTGACTCCCTAATGCTTTAGACTAAATTTTCAAGTGAGAATCAAGCCTTTTTATTTAATATACTCATGAAGACAGTGACCTTTATGCACTTTTATTAGGGAATTGTAGCCTTCTATAAGATGCTCAAGATTTAGGTGGTCTTGAGGAATTTAAGCCTCTAAACATAGAATTACCTATCCAATTTAAGTATATGCTTATCTTATATAGAAAAATGCTAATCCAACACAGATGTCTATCCTATAAGGATGGATTCATATCCTATATGCATTAATGACTACCTTAGTATACAACTAAATGAACACATAATAAAATAATAAATGGAAAAAAATTTAATTAAAAAAAAAAGAAAATTGGGTGAAA
Organism: Sequoia sempervirens; assembly: GCA_007258455.2. Classification (NCBI taxonomy): domain Eukaryota; kingdom Viridiplantae; phylum Streptophyta; class Pinopsida; order Cupressales; family Cupressaceae; genus Sequoia; species Sequoia sempervirens. The sequence goes on along the minus strand of VDFB02350951.1, from coordinate 3,176 downwards.
TTTTGAGGTATAATTTGAGGGTTGTTACATCCAAGGTAATATATTTTTATTCTATGATGACATCATTGTGGGTGACTTTACCTTTATTTTATTGTAGAATAGTTTAATCATGCTTTAACAAGGATCATTTATCCCTAAATTATGATTTTATAATGTCGATACATTCATTCTAGATGCACTATCCTTAAGCTTAATGTCTCCTATATTAATTATATCTTTAGTGGAGCTCTTCAACTTTAACTATCAATGAGTGGATTTTCCTTTGGTTTTATGATGTTTATGGATATTGGATCTTATGGATGAGTAAGTGCAAGATAATGGGTCCACTTTTTGGTCAAAGGGGAAAGCTAATTTCTTGAAAATGAAATTTTTCATACTTGGAGTACTTAAAAATTTGAAGAACTTACACATAGAATATTAAAAATTATGGTAATATGAAATGTAGGATTTCAAGTCTACTTTTTAATTATATAATTTATTTAATACCCATATGATAAAATTTAATTTTGTATAGGATGTAAAATGATAAATTTATAAATTTTTGGAACCATAACATGCACATATATGACCATCATAATCTGACCTAAAATTTTTTTTCTAATTAATTTAGTGAAAATTTGTGTATTATAGTAAATTTTGATGAATTTTTTTTAATAATCTTTTTCTAAATCTATTGTTTTAATTATTAGACTTAAGTCTTATGGATCAACATTCTCAAATATAAATATTAGCTGCATGTATTCAATTAATTTTTGTTAAGTACAAGGCTCTCAATATAATGAAGGATGAGGTTGATACCATGTCTTGGATAACTTTGTAGAATGGATACTCCACAATCTTTTGCTCTTAGCTAGAGAACTATCAATTTAAATTTTTAACTCATAACTTTATTAAATATCATCTATAGTCACTATAAATTTTATTAATTTTTTTTAAAAAAAATATGGCTATCTTAAAAGTATTTATAATAAATTTCAAATAAGATGTTAATTTGTTTAATTTTTATTTTTATTTTAATTTTTTAAAATGAACTTATATAACTTTTAATCTTTTTTTTTTAATAAAATTTATCATCATTATATATAAATTTTTACACCATCAAAAATAGAAAAAAAACATATTCCCTTGTGAAATAAAAACTCTATATTTCACTTTATACAAAAATCTTCCATGTATTTCAAAATTAAATAATTAATTGTTTGAATAACCTACACAAAGAGTGACAATATACATGTGCATCTATTGCTAATAAATATAAAAATAAAATATTGTTGCTAGAAAAAACAATTATTTGAAATTTTATATTTGATTTAATTTTTTAGTTTCCATTTTTAAAGAAATTTAAAACATAAAATTAATAGTTAATAGCTATTGTAACTAAAATTATTAAATATTACATGGTAATAAGAAAAAAGTTACTTGTAATTACTTTTTCATACATTGTAACTAATGTGTTTCCTTCAACATGGCCTTTGGTTTTACTTTACACTTCCATTAGTCAATTTTCATATCAATTTCTATTCAGTTGTCGACACACTTTATGTTTCTCCAACCAAACAAACATTTATAGCTATTATCGATCGTTAGGATTTCACATTCCATCCCAAAAAAAGGGTTCTGCCCTCCTAGCATAGCCCGTTGCAAAAGACCCTTATCAATTGATTGTTGCATGCTTGTGCATGCAACTGCTAGTTATAATAAATTTCAAATAAGATGTTAGTTCATTTAATTTTTTTTAATTTTTTATAAGTGAACTTATATAACTTTTAATTTTTTTTATTTTTTTATAAAATTTATCATTATTATATATAAATTTTTACACCATCAAAAATAGAAAAAACAACATATTCTCTTGTGAACTAAAAACTCAGCATTTCACTTTATATTATCACTTGAAACTTAAAATAAAATCAATAGCAATATCAAAATATGAAAATATATCAAACTTTAAACATAATGTTTTATAAATCATTTGGAACCAAATTCTCACTCTATTTGATTAAAATCCTTTATCTATTTTGAGAAATCAGTAATAACATACATATTTTAATTATTATGTTTTTTGATACAAATAAAATATATATTAATTAAAAAATTTAAGAAAATTATAAAAAATTTCCAAACAACAATAATTGTCATTAAAGTTCAAAGTTCAAGACAAACCTTTCACTTCCAAAATAAAAGACAATCTTGCAACTAATATAACATCTCAAACTGAGACCATGGCAAATCTGACAAATCAAACCAAATCATTCTAGAGAAACCCTATCAAGATTGTGCAAAAGACATAGACGCCCAATACTATCTATCTAAATGACTTCAACCCTTTTCTGCTTCACAACGAGAAATTTTGCCCAATTTGGGCCTTTCTTCTGGCTCGACTTCCAAACATTTTATCCTGCAACATTAGATGCAAATGGAGATCAGCACTTTAGATATAAAAAACATGTTTCAAACCAGTTTTAACTTGTAGAGAATTTCTTATATAGAGAGATCAGCAAATATGTCTTAACAAGGTTTAATCTAATTCTTGATGATTTTTCCCCTTACTTACGAAGAGAAGGAATTTCTCAGGGAAAATCACGAGTGCCAAATGATTATTTTATATCTTATACACAACTTTTCTAAGGGGAACAACTTTTAACAGAAGAAACTGCAATAATTTTTTCAAGATCGTGTTACCCGTTTGATATTTGGATAAGCGTCAGTATCTGTGTTTGTGAGTTCAGTCTTCGTGTTCATGATAGTCGAATTGGTAGGGCACTTGTCATTGTTAATGCAGTCCAACACCATACTAGCGGTGTCAATGCCTGTTGATATGATAGAGGCTACGTGAGTCAGGAAATTTTAACACACGTATAGCTGGATTTCCATATAAAAAATGAAAGGTCTGTTACCCGCAAGGTAGGCGCCATGGACAAATCCATTATACTTGTGACTCGTATGCTCGCCAGTAAAGAATATAGGACCAACTGGTGCCTGCAAAAGCCAATATTGTTGTTATGCGGGCTATGGAGAGCTTCATACCCGAGAAAGGAAAGGATAGAATGAAATATAGAACCGAGCAGTTTGCGGTGAACAACCTTTAAGTTGTGAAAGTCTTGAACAGAGACACCAATCGGCCAGTTAGAATACGTTCCCTTGTAAAAACGGTCGTGTCCCCATTTGGGAATCAA